>BRDA01072901.1:0-11860 GCA_036984385.1 Crenuchus spilurus | reverse complement strand
ATATATATATATATATATATATAAAGATCATATTAATTAGTGACCAGCTCAAAAATTGAGATGAGGTGAGGTTGTGCATCTTGAAGACTACTGATCGAGACCATAATTGTCATGAAAAACCCTTCTAATGTTTCCCTATGGTCTTCATGTTGTAATCCAAAGTTTGGACAATGATTAAATTTGCATTTCAAATGAAGGGCAAATGTCTATACTGACTGATCCCTCAATCAATCAATCCATCTAATCTATCAATTCTCGATCCACCTGAAGAGGCCATTGTTTCAGTGATCAGACATCATGATAGCCAAAGGGTAAATGGGGAATAAAATAGAAGAAACAGAAGGAATAATAGCATTGCCCCTATTGCGAATATGATGACACCACATGTAACAATGACATATAAGTTATGAATGCTACATTTCACAATTTCCCACATTGATTAACCCTCTCTCTCTCTCTCTCTCTCTCTCTGTATATATATATATATATATATATATATATATATATATATATATATATATATATATATATATATAATTCAGTATAAAAGGTCAAAAGGAAATGGCTAGGAGATAGACAATGAGTTAGATCTGAATGCACTGTGTGTGTGTGTGTGTGTGTGTGTATCTCTAGCATCCGGTCCTCTAATTAGAGCCTAAGGCTCTGTCACTAATGAACACTGGAGTAATTAACAAGCCTCCTGACTGCGCTGCAATGTGGCCTCTGTGTGAGCATGTGTGTATGTGTGTGTGTTCTATTGCCCTAATTAAACCCAGGGGCTCTAATTAGCTGATTAGCTAACAGCCATCTTGTCCATTAGGAAATATTTCACAGGGAAAACATGCACAATGTGGACAATCTTTATTGTCATCATGACAGTATGGTTCATATCCTGAAGCGCTGATCTCCGCAGCCCCAGCAGCACTCAGCAGCACCCGGGCAGGTGAGAATATGAGAACTGACAGATCCGGCCTCTATGCAACAGGGCTTACATGCAACACAAGTTATTTTACTCTGTACAGTCCAATAATTTTTCTGTGTTAGATATTCAAAGAGCAATGTTCTGTTAACATACTGGATTAATCCTCCCACCTATTCTCCAGTTACAAATGCATTCTTTCATCAACTCTCATGACTCTGATCTGATCTGAAGTTGTAGTGCATTTAATTTATATAAGTTATGTATCAAAGTTGTTACAATTTGCATGCATTATTTAATATAAATTTTGCGTGTGGATATTACATTGTTAGTATAAATCAGATATACAGTGGAACCTTGGTTATGCTGTGGTTATTGTAAATTTGATTATTGTCAACTTACAGTGAAATTGTGCCCCAGTTATCATTCATCTGCCCAGTTTTTTGTCGGCATGCCCGTGTGACCACTAATTTCACAAAAACAAAGCATCCTCCCATGTGTTTTGTCAATCGTCATTTATTCTGGTTTTGTTTCTTGTTGATAATGCTTAAAACACACTAAAACAGGTCACACATGCAGCGCTACCACCTGAAATTGGTTGCAAAAACAAATAGCAGCCGAGAACCTCAGGAACACAAAGATTGCCGGCTAGACCACACCGGGACACTCTAAAACAGAACATAAACCCGTAAGAGTGAAGTTAAATGTTAAAGTATCCATTTCATTAGACTTTTGTACTTATTTCTCATTGTGTTCTCTATGTAAAACTATAGTTATTCTATATAAAATGTATTTTTGTTAATATTTTGGAGTCTTTGAAATTGATTAATTGGATTTACATTATTTCTTATGGAAAATAGTGCTTCAGTTATCATTCATTTGTGTTATCATTAGGCACTTTAGAATGGATTAATAATGAAAACCCAGGTTCCACTGTATTTTTGTGTTATGCAATCAAGCTATTATTAACTTGGTGACAAAATTATTGTCATGTGCCCTGTCTAATGTTGATTAACTTAAACAACATAGTCCACATTGGTAGCATAGCATGTTAAACTGAAATTTCAACATTAAATAGGCCTAGTGGTGCTAAACATAGTTCAGCCAGTTTAACTTGAAAGGGATTTCCCCAGTGTTCTCTAGACTTCTGTAAACTTCTCCAACCTGGCAACAGAGCAGAGCAACTCTTTTCCTAGCATTTGAGAGCACACAAGTTCGTAGGTCATTGGTTTGATTCCACTGACAGAAAGACCTGACTGAACTGCTACAGTTCAACCAGTCGTGTAGTGTGAACAGCACAATGACCAACGACTCAAAAAAGCCGTGTAGTGTGAACCTGGCCTAACCCCCAACTGCAGCATGGATAGTGTTGTTTTCTACTCCAGGCAAGTGTGCTCAGTACCCACAAGTTCAGTAGTGTGTGTGCGTGTGTGTATATGTGTTTCACTGCACTGACGGGTTAAATGCAGAGGTCAAATTCTTCTGTGTGCAAGCACATTGCTCAATGTTTTAATTAATTCCTCTGGACTTCTGGAACTATTTAATTTCACGTACTCCAAAAAACAAACAAACAAAAAAAAGCTTATATTGCAAGTCACAAGTCAATTTAAATCTAATGCAAACTTCATAATAGGAACAAATATCAAATATCTTTCTATCTGTTTTTCTTATAATGCACAGCATCAGAAAATTACAAAATTCAATTTCAAGACTGGGTGCAGCTGCATTTTCTACGCATTTTAGCACTTTCTATTCAATCAGAAATCCTAGTTATTACCCCTTGTCCCACACAGCTGATGTAGAAAAAATACACTTTTGCCTTTCTCTCTTGCTGCAAAGTATTTGACTACTGGACAAGAACAAATGTGATGAGAGATGCAGAGAGACAAGGACATAGTTATTAAGTGATTAAAGCCCATCTCTGACAGTCTCGTCAGGGCAAAATATAAAATTGTATACTGGGGTAATTCAACCAGTTTCACATCTAGTTGTCAATAACAGTCAATTAGCAGAATGTTGAAAAGCCTAGCCAATGTGAACCAGCTGGTTGCTATGGTAACCTATAAAAAAGCTACATAACACATTATTATATGACCACAGTCTGACTTTACAATGATAAACAGCCACTTCATGATGCACTGAAGGATGCCGGTGTATGTTTCCCATTTTTTATTATTTTTTTTATTTATTTTTTTTTTACACAAATGTTTGCATTCATTTTTCTATCTAATTAAATATATAATAATGTCTACTCCTGACATGTAATATGAGGGAAAGTCTCTTCCCATCTGCATAAGGCCATCCCTTTCACCTTTTGTGACTCAAGGTGTTATGACATGTCTAGCGCTACTTAAAAAGTTGAAAAAGTCACGCAAGCGATGTGTGCTAGACTACTGACTGATCTAAATGTTTATATTTTTATATAAATGCATATAATGTTTTATGTTTATATAAACTTAGGCCAACTAATACTTTAGTCAGACTGTTAATGTGATGTCTTAAATAGACTAATAGCCATAGTCAGAGTAAAATCGAATCAACAGCTGAGTGTTTTACAGAAATTATCAGAACAGAATTAACTTCAATAATGGTTGTCTATAATGTAACCTGGAATCTTTTAAATTGATGTCAGTAGAGACCAGGATATTTTCCTCCCTTAGTGTGTGTAGTTAGCCTCACGGTGCAGCCGTGGCCTGGTGGTTAGGGATCTGGTGTTGTGACCGGAAGGTCGCCAGTTCAATTTCCGGGTAGATCATGACTGAAGTGCCCTTGAGCTAGGCACCTAACCCCCAACTGCTACCTGGGCACCACGGATAGGGCTGCCCACCGCTATGGGTGCATGTTCTCGCAGCCTTACACTGTAAAAAATAGCTGTAAATTAACAGCCAGTTTTCAACAGTATTATCCTGTTATACACAGCACTATACAGTAAAACAACTTGGGGCTGTAAATTAGCAGGCAGTTTTGATAGTATTATCCATTCATTGTTAAAAATAGCTATTTCCTGGAAAACCCCTGCATTGTTTGAGCACTTTGATATGAAGCTGGTTTGGCTGTAGCTGGTTGCAGTTCCTCATGTTCAGATTGTTGCTTTTTATTCATCATAATTTTTTACATTTGTGCATGACCTTATATTTTGCTAATCTATAACATTTTCAGCTGTCTAGATGACTGTTTTTACTGAGACTGGGAGGTTGTATATAATTGTTTATCAAAATCTTAACATCACATTCCCTTAAACTTGCTTTATCTCCAGTGCAACACTAGACAAAGTAATGTTCTTTTATATTATATCTATTTATTAGTTAATATATCAAATGCTAAAAGCTGGTTTTTCTAGATTTAGTTTGTTCTGCTAAACTTGGTTTACAGAGATGGAGCATTTGGTAGCTTGTTAACCAGCTAACTTAACTGATATGTGTGTGAAGTTTATTGTGATTTTTGCATATTTCTGCTGCAGAAAGTTTCAGTGTTTTCTTTTACCCAAATAAGAAACTTGAAGATACAAAACAGTATCTTCAGTTCAAAAGCAGGAAAAAGTTGTTTATTTTTGTCTAATTATGAGGTTGTCAATCATATCCGCTTTTTGGCTAATATTTAACTCATATTAATTTCTTTGTATTTAGTTCTATGATGTGATGAAGTGGCTGTGATCATAAAGTGGTATCAGTACAAGTGTCCATGTTTCAAGCACCAAACATCTGTGAAAAGAACTCATCCTTCACATTGTAACTATACATTTATTTCTGTTTTTTTTTAAATTGCTGTAAATTATATGAGATGTTTAATGTCGTGTGTCACATGTCAACAAGGCAAAACCCCTCCCAGACAGCAGAGGTCACCGTCACCAGAGTTTTAGTTTGTTTCTACCATAGAGTTAAAAACGGAGAGAGAGCACTTGCATCGCTGTTGGCTTGCTCACTGGGGATTAGGGATGAATGATTTGGTGTTTGTTATTACTAACCCTGTAAAGCTGCTTTGTGACCTAAGTTGTAAAAAGCTTTATAAATAAATTTGATTTGATTTTGATTTGATTTGACTCCCTATCTTTCCTGTTTTCTGATGTTGTGATGTCATGGGGGATCCAAAATGGCCACCAAAACGGGAGCAATTTCAACAAAGCACATGCATATCAATGCAAGACTTGTCATTTTTAAAACAATATAAGTCGACAGCTATACACTAGATCTTCCTAAAACTCTGCACTCTGGTGTAAAGACATGTCGGCTGTATGAAATGAGTACAATAAAACTGGGATAAAGCAGTGGAAAGCCAGAAATCAGCAGCAAAGCTGAAGTTATCAAGACTGTACAATGAGCAGACTGATTGAGTGATTGTCAAAATATAGACTCTACAGCATTTTTTTACCAATATTAGCAGTATTACAGCCCTGTAAGTCATTATTGAATCATATTGATAGAATAAGACTAGTGTAAAACATGCTAAAACAATATTTTGCAGGATCCAGACTAGAAGCAGGTGATGCCATGATAGGATGCCTCGTAGTCATACAGTAGTACACCAACACTGTTCTGTCTTCTGCTGACCAAGTTGAGAAATTTCCATTTATTGTAAACTCTATAATAGACTATATATAGGCATAATATAAACCTACATAGTAGTACTACTAGATGTCTTTGGTCTAACAAATCGAATTGTAAACTGTGCTTTGTGCTTTTGTACACAAATGCCAAAAATGGGGTAAAAAATGTCAGCTTCTGGTTTTATTTGCTTTCTAATAAGTCAAGACCGTCTACCTCCAGCAAAGTGACTGTTTATTACATAACTTTGGCAAAACGTTTTTGAATTTTCTTTCCTGCATAAATTGACTTAATTCTCAAAGTGAATATTATAGGCTTACATACGCATATAAGGATATTCCAGACCCCTTTTTGCATTTACTTGTGCAGTTGTAACATGCACATGACTCTGCGATGCTATACTTGAACAAGTTCTTGTCTTTAGTTTTGAACCAGTTCTCCTGTTTTGATAATGGCGGCGATTCCTCCATGGAATCACACAATCATGTGAACAGTGTTCTTTCTCTCTCTGTTTTTAACTTTATGGTTTCTACATATCTTTGGATCATTGAGAAGCAATTATGCCTCTAATTAAGCATTTTTTTTTTACCATTTGTCTGTGTCTGGTCTTTTTTGCTTGAACTTTGACTTTGTTTATTGGATTTCCTCTTTTGGTCTGCTCAGGTTATTATAAGTTTTTTGTTATGTACCCTGTTGTTATCTGGTTTACAGTTGAGTTTAATTAATGCTTGTACTTGGATAATTGTCTCTGGTTTTCATTACAGTCTTGCCACTGACTGATTATACAATACAATATACAAAATGCACAAAAGGCAGTGTTTCTTACATGCACTTTTATTTTTATTTCATTTCAGACATTTCATGTTTTATCTGGTCAACTTCATTTTCTTTGTTAATTCATTGATAATATACATCAATTCTTGCATTTCAGACCTGCAACACAAGCTGTGGGAAATTTAGCACTAGTAATGAAATAAATATTAAAGAATGATGTAATGTCAAATAGATTGTCAATAGGTGATTGGATTGTAATCATGTTTTTATACAAGAACAGTATCCACAAACACCTGAGTGTTTGAGCAGCAAATATGGGCATATTAACAAATGACCAGAGAAAACATTAAATATCTTGGGGTTGTACTTTCTGCAATGGAATAAAATTCAAAGTCAGTGTAAGAAACACATTTTCTATACTGTGCTTTTTTCTGATTTGGGGTTGACTAATCAATCTGTGATAAGACAGTAACAGTAATGAATGTCAGAGATCACGATCCAAGTGCAAGCACTATTTTTTATGCATTTTCCTTTCATGTTTTTTTCTGATTTGGGACGGTGGAACAGGAAAAGATTCCACCTGTGATCCATTTGCATAGTGTTCAAAACAGGAAATATAATTACATGCAGATAAATATAAGTAAATATAAGTATGGATAGAAAGGCAGAACAGAACTGTTCTGTTGCTTAGGACATCAGTAAAGGAAACTTCTTTTTCAGTGCTGTCAGCATTATATCAATAGGTTTTAGTATTTGTTCAAAAAGTATGGCACATGGTGTATTTGAAGCAAAATCTTAAAATAGCTCAAAATAGTTATACATCTTGATTAGAGATGTTTTAAAGTATATAACATACTTTTGCATAATGTACTGTGATAATCTATCCATCCATCCATCCATTATACTACCCACTTAGTCCTTATCAGGGTCACGGTTAGGCCCCTATCCCCTCACTGGGCACAGGGCAGTATTGTGATAATCAATTGTTGAATTTAAGGTATAGATGATGCACTCACTATGCTATTTAATAAGTTGAATGGTCATGTGATTTCCTCTGAATGATCAGATCAGAGGATCAGAGAACATCTTAGAAAATCAATTAAGTTCAAGGACAATTTCAAACATTCTTTGAAATGTTTTAAGTGAACTTTGAAATGAAGTAATTCATAAAACTTCTCACTTTATTTTCTTGTCTTCCCAACAGGACCTTCAAAAACTATGACCTAATATTGCAGTGACATTATGGGGCCCTTAAAAGAATGAATATAATGAACCATCAACATGCTGGCAGAAGCAGGTCATGGTCCCAGTCCAGCTGTACTAGGTCATAATCAACAAGACAAATAATCTGGAGGAATCTGAACTCAGATCAGTACATTAGAGTGGACACTTAACAGAGTTACAATGCATCTGAATGTAAACTAATTAATAGTTTACTAATACTAGGTCAGCATTGAGCTTTCAGTCTTAAAATAAAATTTCTCCTGAAGCCAAAAACCTTATAATGCCATGTTCAAACATGTTCTTGTTCACTTTAACTTCAAAGAAAGGATTTTCATTGTTTCCAAAGACTAAATTAAATATATTAATTAAATAAAAACAAATATATCTCTTTCTGCAATTTTCATGATATCAACAACGTTCCAACTCAAGCATGTTCAGTTTGATTGGGAATGTAGTGCTTGTATTATGCCTTTTGATCTGATGTATGTTTTTTATAAAAATGTTGTTAAATTCAATTTGTTTTCTTTTAAGAATAAATTTGATGGAGTCATGTACATCTACTGCACTTCTGCTTGACCGACAGACACTGTTTCACTTATGCTACCACAGAGTAGACTCCTGAGGATGAATTCAGTGTTGTTCTTATCCTCACTTGTCTGTTTCTTTTTTTTTCCTCATCCTTTTCTACTTGAGACTCCCATTCAAATTTTAACCATACCTAAACTATATGGTTTTCTACTTACTCAGCACAGATACTCAAATTCTAATCAATAGCCAAATTTTATATACACTTACCAACCCCAAACAACCACTCAGGAAACATCATGGCAACCTCCCAGCAACACTGACTACCTTAACAAACACCTAACAACTAACTATAGCAACTGCTTAGCAACACCTTAGCAGCCACCTGGGATACCATAGCACTTAGCAACCAGGTAGTAACCAATTAGCAGCCATGAAGCAATCACTTAGCAACTGCCTAGCAACTATGTAGCAACCACTTAGTAACTGCCTAGCAACCACTTAGGCTATATTCGGACTGCAAGCCCACATCTAATTTTTAACTTATCTAGATCCAGATTGATTTTTGATAGTCCAGACAGCCTAAATGCACATGAAATCCACATCTCACAAATTGGACCCAAAACCGTATTTGAAGGTGGTTCGAAGGCAAGTTAGCACCTTTCATCATAGCCATTCAAAGTGCTTTACAGATTAAAAAATACAATGGTAAATTAGTTGAATTAGAAGAGGAAATTAATAATTAAACAGATAGTTAAAATAGTAAAAAAATACTAAGGTAAATCATTATAAAGGAAAGAAATGTTACAATAAACTAGGATAGTAAAATCTGGGTTCTTCTAATATTCTGTCAACTGGTTCCATTTAATAGGAGCATAATAACTGCTTCTCCATGTTTAGCTGTTAGTGAAGAGTCTTGATGCTAGTTTTACAAATGTCTTGAAGGATGGTAGAAACAGGAAGCCAGTGAAGTGAACACAGCAGGGAAGTAATGTGGGAGAACTTGGGCTGACTGAAGATCAGCTGAGCAGCTGCATTCTGAATCAGCTGCAGGGGTCTGATGGCTCACATAGGAAGACCAGCCAGGCATGATGAGTTTGTCCAGGTCTGGTTTTGTCAGAAAATCTCTAAACTTGCTGAAATTTCTGAGGTGATAAAAAGCTGATTTAGTAACTGATTTAAAATGATTACTAAAACAAATGAGTCCAGTAGTACATCAAGGTTATGAACCTGTTCTTTTAATTCAAATACTTTAGACTTCAGATAGGTAGTTAGTCAACTGTATCAAAGGTGGCACTGAGATCAAGAAGTAGTAGAAAAGATATTTTTCCAGACTATGTATTTAAGAAAAACCAAAACCAAAACTAAAAACCTGCCCTGACAGGAATCAGGTCTTCATAGAGCACCTTGTGGAGTCTCTACCAGATCACCAATCTCAGTGCGCTGAGGACAGATAGAGCTCTATCTGAAATACAATCTACAGCACTGCTGTCTTGGCATATGGAGAGAAAGAGCGTAAAAATGCCGACTGGTTTGAAGCTAACATTGTTGAATTGGAACCTGTCATTAACAACAAGCGCAACGGGCAAACCAGTGGCCAAAACAGCACCTTTGAAATCCAAGTCAGGAGAGCCGATTGCTGACAAAAACAAGCAAATGGATTGCTGGGTCGAACATTACCTTGACCTGTACTCCATTGAGAATTCCGTCTACCAGGAAGCCCTGTAAGCTCTCAAGGTTGTGTCCTCGCACCTACCCTATTTGGCATATTCTTTTCAATGCTGCTCAAGTTTGTTTTCAAGGACTCTACAGAGGGCATCCATCTGCACACCAGAAGTGATGGCAAACTCTTCAACCTAGCCCGGCTGAAAGCTAAGACCAAGATCCGCACAGTCCTCATCAGAGAGATGCTTTTTGCTGACAATGTTGCCCTGTCCTCACATTCAGAAGAAGGCCTCCAGAAACTGTTGGATTGTTTCTCCCATGCCTGCAAGGAGTTTGGGCTGACCATCAGCATCAAAAAGACTAACATCATGGGTCAAGTTGTTCTCACTCCTCCTTCCATCACCATTGATAATGAACAACTTGTGGTCACTGACCACTTCACATACCTAGGCTCCACCATCAGCAGCAACCTGTTGCTGGACAGTGAACTTGACAAAAGGATTGCCAAAGCTGCCAGTGTGATGGCTAGACTGAGCAAGAGGGTGTGGTCTAACAACCAGCTGACTCTCAACACCAAGCTGAAGGTGTACAATGCCTGTGTACTTACTACCCTTCTGTATGGCAGCGAAACTTCGGCCACTTACTCCAAGCAGAAGAATCGTCTGGAGAGCTTCCACCTACGCTGTCTTTGCCGCATTATCAACATCAAATGGCAAGACAAAGTCACTAACCTTGCAGTCTTTGAACAAGCAGGATCACTGAGCATGCACCTTATTCTTTGCCAATGCCGCCTGCGTTGGCTTGGTCATGTGCACCGCATGCAGGACGGACGCATCCCCAAAGACATCCTGTATGGAGAACTAGCCACAGGGCATCGACAAATAGGTCGCCCAGCACTACGTTTCAAAGATGTCTGCAAGTATGTATATACGTATATATATATATATATATATATATATATATATATATATATATATATATATATATATATATAATTTATATTCTCAATACATGTAAAGTTGTATATTACAAGCATGTTTGCTTTAAGGTACATTAAAATTTGAATAATAAGACTCTGAAACTGAAACTGAAAAATTATAATAATTTGAGTTTCTGGATTTCTGATTTACATGAGCTATGAGCTGTATAGCTAGTATTGTGTAAAAATTATAAACAAATTATTCCAGCTTACTTTTTTATTTAAATTTGATCTATTTTAATGCATAAATACTGTTACACAATAAAAACACAATTAAATATCTGTAGCGTTATTACAATAAATGATATGTCAGAGTAAAGGTTTTATACCAGTTTAATTTTTTCTGGGGACCTTTTCAGTCACACATAATTAAATTTGAATATTGTCCTTTCTATTCATAATTTAATACAAAAAGGTAAACTCATATGTTATATTCATGTAAAGTAATATATTTCAAGCTCTTTTTATGTTGATCAGCATGGTTTATAGTTCATTTTAGAGTATTTCTAGTCCTTTCATCATGAAATGTTCATACAATGTCAATGGTAGCTGCTGTGCTTAAATTGCAGAATAACAAACATTCAGAAAAACAGATATATTGTTTTCATATGACAGCAACTGTTTGTTAAAGGGACATAAGTAAAAATGTTAAAAGTTCTAGCAATAGGTGGGTGTATTGCATAAGGTTTTTGTCAGCCAGCTGAATTCAATTTACATTACATTACATTACATTGCATTTAGCAGACGCTTTTATCCAAAGCGACTTACAATAGTGGGAAGTTTAGAGTTTGCTATCAGTATAGAGGATTGTCATGACACTTTTGAGTGATGAGGTAGTCTGTTTATTAAGGATCCAACCTCACTTTGACATTATGCTAACATCAATTCAAATAATACTAGTAAGGTGAATGTGATACACTAACCAATGAGCTTGCACACAGAGGAATTTGACTCCTGTATTTAACCCATCAGTGCAGTAAAACACATATACACACACCAGAAACTCTGTTTCTAATGCATTTTTTTAGAACATAAACATATGTCATGTCATGTCACACGCTGTCATCGCTTCGCGATGGTAGGCTGCACAGACAAGTCACTTCCCTCCAATGCCATCTGTCTCTGGTTGCTTGTTTGAAGGCTAGCACCTGATAATCCAGTCCATGTCTTGATGTTATCCATCCAGGTTATTCTTGGTCTTCCGCGTCTTCGGACTCCTTCCACAAGTCCAGT
>BRDA01072899.1:0-25315 GCA_036984385.1 Crenuchus spilurus | reverse complement strand
AATACTAAGTTGAGGGTGCCAATAATTTTGTCCGGCCCATTTTTGGAGTTTTGTGTGAAATTATGTCAAATTTGCCTTTTTTCCCTCTGTTTTTTTGTGTTGTTCCAATACACACAAAGTAAATAAACGTGTATAACAAAACATGTGTAATTGCAATAATTTTCTGGGAGAAATACTTCATTTTCTGGAAAGAATTCAGGGGTGCCAACAATTACGGCCATGACTATATATAGAGAGGCAGAGAGATACAGAGACATAGAGATAGGGAGAGAGGGAGAGAGAAAGACAGATTGAAGAATGGAGAGTGAGAGAAAGAAGGACAGAAGCAGAAAGAGACAGAGGGAGAGAAAAACATACACACACACAGAGTTGGAGAAAGAAAAAAAATGGATAGCGAGAAGCAGAAGCAGAGATAAAGTGTGAGAAAGAAAGAAAAAAAAAATAGGGAGGGGGAGAGAGAGAGAGAGAGAGAGAGAGAGAAGCATCCACAGAGGTGATCTTGGGGAGCTTAAGGAGCTGTGAGTTTGGTCCAGAGCTCCATCAGTGCTGTTATGAAATGTCAATAAGAGGAGGTCCGTCAGCAGCTGGGCTCAGATGGAGGAGGAGGAGGGGGTGAGGTGGGTTGTTTACGTCTGCAAACTTATGAGTTTTATTAGCTGAACTCTTCTGCAGTGAAAAGACCAAACCTACCACAGTCCTGCCTGGGCAAACACTTCAGTACCCAGAGGAGAAAAGATCATTACTGATAATAGAGTCAAGTGTACTTCAATCAGAGCAGCTGTGGTGGCACCTGGTAATAAGAACATGGACTCTTACTGTTCAGCCTCTTGAGGGCTCAAGGAGAATAAAGTGGACATCAGGGAAGAGACCTCAGCTTGAGAAGTGAACTGCCTCATTGATAGTGAAAGGCTGTGCTCTTCTTCAGCAGGTAGAGAAGAAGCAGAAGGGCACAGCACTCCATCATACCCTCACTGGCCACTTCATTAGATACACTTGCCTTGTATTTACACTCATTTTAGCTTCACTGACCATATACATGCACTTAGTGCTGACTGTAGTCCATCTGTTTCTCTACACTTTGTTCACACTAGGCTTCAATGGTCCTCACAGAGCAATGACACTGACGTGGTGGTGGTGTGTTAGTGTGTTTCAGAACTACTGTTTATAAACACCTAGCTACTGTATTTGTTGTGGAAGAAATACTGTTACAATGTCAAACGTTTTCATCTGTTGTTTAACATCACCAGTAGCTCTAACACACCACCACCACGTCAGTGTCACTGAGAATGATCCACCTGCTCAGTGGGGGTGAACAAAGTAAAACAGATGGACTACAAACTGTACAAAGTGCAGATACAGAAGAAATACAATGAAAGAGACAGTTAAGATTAAACGCTCTCTGACTCCGAGTCTGGCCGGATATTTATAATACAAGACAAACATCGTGCAAGAGAACATTTGAGCCGTCATAATCACCCTTTCTCTTCTGATCAATGCAATCTCAGTATGTGTAAATATAAACAAGCACATTTGTTGTATTTGGACTAATTGGAAGCGAGTGCAGACTGAACGGGACTCGACGAAAAACCAACATGATGTTGATGGAATGCTTAGAACTGATTTATAAAAATTAGACGAGGATTAAGAATCAAATTAATTTAAAAAAGTAAACAAGGACGGCTCCCTCCACAAATACCAGTGTATTATCTCTGGGAATCTAATCCCAAATCTAATCTTTTTTATAAACCTTTGTGTTGTCTTAAGAGTCAAAGATGACCAGCATCACTTCCAGCAGCCTTTAGAGGTCTCCCATCCAAGTACTGACCAGACTCAGACCTGCTCAGCTTCAGGATTTTGCACGTTATATTGTGCAGGTGCTCTGTTTGTGCTTTTGTTTTTAAATAAATACTGTTTTCACACCCCACATGCACAGTAAACATAATCTTTCATGTAGAACCATTCTATGAAGCAAAAAAGTATTGGAACGGCTCACAGGTGGACTCAGGGCGGGGCAGAGGGACCCTTTGTGCACCAATAGTTGAACCAAAGTGCCCTCTAGAATGACAAAAAGTGCCGTTAGCTGCCCTTCACATGAGAAAAAAAATGGAGTGCCCTCTTTTTTGCAGTAAATGATGATGTGTGCCCTCTAGAACAAGAAGGATTGATAATCTGTCTTAAGGAGTCCCCTTAATTGGTTGCCTGTCCAATAGAAAAGGGTGCATTAAGTTGCACTCCTACTAGGCAGTGTCCCAAACTTAGCCCTTTTCAGTAGAAGTGTGATGCAGTGCTGTACAGCATAGGTGCACCTTGAATTGAGAAGTGCCCCTCCAATAGGAAAAATATGCCCTTTTTTCACCCCTGCCCTTCAAACATCCCGAGTCCACCACTTGGACGGCTATTCATTCACTGTTTCTTCCAAAATCAAATTTATTAAATAGTTTATCCTGCTTTTGCTGAAGTATCTGTGTCTACTGTCCAGGGTAGACTCTATTGCTGTGAGGATTTGATTGCATTAAGTTGCTGTATTTGCACATCTGTATCAGCAACTTAAAGTAGAATGCACTCATTAGAAGGGGTGTCCACAAACATTTTTGGACATAGCATCTTAAAACAGTCAAAGCACTTTCCTAAAAGAGTTCGGATAAAAAAAATCTCATAAGCCCCCCCCCATCAGCTCTGTGTGAGTGTGTTCTTGTATTTCTACCTGGTAGGGACTGAACATTCATATAATAATGAGCCCTCATAAAATGGGGACATTTTGCTGGTCCTCACTTTTCATTACAAACCATTTTTGGAAAAATTAAGACCTTTGATTGCTATGTTTAGGTTTATTTTTACTCAGCATTACACAAATGAATAGAACGTCCTCACTAATATAGTACTACAAAAGCATATTTGTGCACATGTACCAGGTTTATGCCACATACTGAGGACCAAAATATGTTGAAACATTCGCGCTTGTCCCTGCAATGTATAATGACATTTTAGGGTGAAGAAGGTTAGGATTAGGTCCAAGTTTGTTTATGTCATGTCCCCACAATTCACAGAAATTAATATGTGTGTGCTTGTGTTGCCAAAGGCCAGGGAGCAAGCCTGTTGAGTGTGATGCTCCTCCAGTATTGTATCAAAGCCGTTAACTCCAGCCAAGCCACAGTGCTGCCTTGAACCAAACACAGAGCTACAGAGCAGAAAGACAAACGCCCCGAAGCCAACAAGGCAGAAGACTACAGCAGGAGGAAAAGTCTCATGTGTCAAATCATGCTGATAACTTCACTCCGTGTTACATAAAGATTACTAATGGTGCTGACACACAAAGACGCCCCCAGAGCACACACGGGCGAACCTGCGGGGAGCTTCACAGCACGAGCACAGCCCAGAGACACTGAGCTTCTGCACTGGTGGGCTGGACGAATGAGAAGAGAGGGTAGGAACAGGGCTGAGAGGGTAAAAAAGTGGGAGGAGTGTGTGTAATGGAGCAAATTGGGGTCTTAAAGAGACTAAGAGAAGCAATGTTCAATGTTCGGCAAAACATAATATGATAAGAACTACGAAGACAGACTCTTTAGGAGTGTGTGATACATCATCTGATAACCCTGGAGTCTGAAAGTATTTCAGACACTCCGATGTAGTCTGACATGCCTTAACTTATTTACAAATTACACACATCTAATTCCCCCCCCCCCAAGTGTTACACAGGCTTTTGTTCAGCACAAACTCAGCAACAACAGTGTCAAAACAGTAAGAGTGTCATAAATCTATATTTTGATTAAATCTGCACTAAACTTAGACTTTACAAACACCTATTTTCAGATGTGCTGATATATTGTGAAAAACACTCTCTAAACATTTCTAGCCAAGACTTTTGAACTCAGAACTGATCATTACAGTTTTTAGTAATTGTATGTGGTATTATTTCTAAAGCTTAACAAATGTGAGGTGACACTCTGTTTTACTCATTCAGTGGTTCCTAGATTGAATGTTAATGAGATAAGTGTGAACACTCAGGTCAGAGGTATTTGTTCAGGTTCATGTTCCACACATTCCACGGCCGGTAATCCACCAATGGAATGCCCAGAATTACCATGTCATTATCATATGAATGACAGGTTGCCAGATTTGGCGGGAAAACATGCACAGCTGTCTGACTCACTCTGAAAAACATGTCACTGCTTATTTAAGCTCCTCTCACAAACATCAACAAATTATATTTTGATTCAAGCTATTTATATTTAACCATTAAAAACTTTACGGTTTCCAGGGTATGTTTAGTTTTGTTTCTAGGATAAAACCTCACAGAGTTATATAAGTGTCTTTGCAGAATTGTTACTAAATCTACTTTTATGATTCAAATATGATTGATAACATTTTTCTAATTATATCGGCTTTAAATGTTATTCAAACATGGTTAATAAAGTTGGATAACTGTTTACTAAAATACTTTTACTATTATTTTGGCTACATTCGTATCTTAGCTGCAGGAAAAGTCAGAGGTAGTGACAAAATTGCATAAATGAGGTTTTCACTGAACCTTTCCTTAAAAGCCCAAATACTAGAAAGACCAGGAAGCAGAAAGTAGCTGTGATCTCCGAAGAATTGATGATTTTAATAAAGCTGTAAAAGGGACATTTTCTGCACACTCAATTAAATCAGCTGAAATGTGGTTTCCTCAGAATGAATGTGTGCATGTGTGTGAGTACATATATCAGTGTGTGTGTGGTGATGGGTCAGTGAGAGGGTCTGGCCTTTAGGAGTGTCATGTTTTGCTCTATGGGGAGAACATTTAACGAGCTCTCTCTTTCCTCTAATCACTCTCTCTTTGCCACTCAGCCCTTTCCTTTCCCACTCTAATTGCTTTCAGTGGCAGGGTGGGGGGATATAAAGCCCCATCCTTCTTCCACTCAGGCCCATTAAGAGGACCTGCCCTAGCCCAAGCAACACAGACAAGGACACACACACACTGAGAGCAAAGGGTGTACAGGAGTGTAAGTAGGACAAAATCAGAGAGGAATTTTTGTTGATCATTTCTTTAGTCTCAATAAGACTGCCTGTAGACTGGTGACACTGACTCTAGGGGGAGCTCTAACATTGTTCTACAGTAGCTACACTGATAAGACTGCCAGTAGAGTGGTGACACTGACTCTAGGATGAGCTCTAACATTGTTCTACAGCAGCTACACTGATAAGACTGCCTGTAGAGTGGTGACACTGACACTAGGGGGAGCTCTAACATTGTTCCGCAGCAGCTACACTGATAAGACTGCCTGTAGAGTGGTGACACTGACTCTATGGGGAGCTCTAACATTGTTTTACAGTAGCTACACTGACAAGGCTGCCTGTAGAGTGGTGACACTGACACTAGGAAGAGCTCTAATATTGTTCTACAGCAGCTACACTGATAAGACTGCCTGTAGAGTGGTGACATTGACACTAGGAAGAGCTCTAATATTGTTCTGCAGCATCTACACTGATAAGACTGCCTGTAGAGTGGTGACACTGACACTAGGGGGAGCTCGAACATTATTCTACAGCAGCTACACTGATAAGACTGCCTGTAGAGTGGTGACATTGACACTAGGAGGAGCTCTAATATTGTTCTGCAGCATCTACACTGATAAGACTGCCTGTAGAGTGGTGACACTGACACTAGGGGGAGCTCGAACATTATTCTACAGTAGCTACACTGATAAGACTGCCTGCAGAGTGGTGACACTGACACTAGGGGGAGCTCTAACATTGTTCTACAGCAGCTACACTGATAAGACTGCTTGCAGATGTGCCTCTAAATATGCCAAATGTCCTTAGGCTGGTTGTTTACAAATAATGTCCGGTGTTGATTATCTAAAAACAGCAATAATAAGCAAAAAAAAAAAAAAAACAGCAATTAATTGATCTATCACTACTACTGTTTAGTCAAAAGGTTCCAGTTCCTGATAATTCTAAAACAATAGCAGAAACAGATTCTCCCCATCCAGTAAAGACAGTACAGATCTCACCTGGCTGCAGTACACTGATGCCCAGCAGATTAGAGGTGCGGTTAGCCACGGTTCTCCAGGTTCCATCGTAATTCCTCCTGTAAAGTACAGCGGCACACTGGTATGTCCCGGCTTCCTTGCGTCCAGCCTGGGTCACGCTAAGACGGAAGTTGGTGTTGCTACGTGTGCGGTCCACTGAGGTACGGGTACCCAGGCCCAGCACCTGCTCCCCCCACTGCAGTGTACCATCCCGTGTGAATGTTACTACATCCCGGAACTCAGCGTCGCCCTCTGCTGCCTGGAAGCGCCAAGTAACCGAGGCTGGAACGCTGGGGTTGTGCCGGGACTTCACGATGCACTGCAGATCAAAAGAATCCCCAAATGTGACGCTAGGAGTGCGGGAGGAGGCCGAAACAAAGAAGGAGGACTCTGTCAGAGAGAGGAAGAGAAAACATAAGCGGGATGTTTAAAATGTCTGAGTTTACAGGTTACTCATGAAGTCAAGGAGTTCATCATGGTCAGGACACTACCAGCCACTCATAACAGAAACTTCATATTGAAGTGGTAGTTTTATTACAATTCAGTGAGATCTTTAACCTTTTGTGTAGTCTTAACATTTTGTAACTTCTCCTTACCATAAGGGTCTTCACTAAAGACTTCACTTAAGTTGTGTGTTGTCCTGAAGGGACTTATTTTCCAATATTGACTGAAAGACTAGGTATTATCCTGCTTATTTTACTATTATTACACCTCACATTGCCAAAAACAGCAAAACAAACATGTTACTTTTCACGTTATTTCAATTTAATGATCTTTTGCTGAGAACAATTCAAGCAAAGTACAGTAAGATTTTGATATTGCAGCATGTTACTCTACTTACAAACTCATCCTATGCTAAGCTTTAATTTATTGACGTTTAAATTAATCTCTCTTTCTATATTACTGATCCTTTTTTCTTTCTTTTCTGGATGAGCACCTAAAACTGATGCTGAATCCTTCTGTTTTGTTAATGGTTTTGTGTTCCAACTTGTGAAGTATCTGCTGATGTTAGATACAAATTACCAACAATTTTCTTTTTGATAAGTGACTGGACTTCTATCAGAATGATATGAAAGATGTCTATCGGAACCTCAAAACACAGTGCCAGTGTCATTCAGTGGTCATTATCAAGAGAGCAAGCCCTGAACCTTGTGATGGCTAATTCAAATCAATGGAGCACTCTGTAGTATTCTGTTCAGCCGTTTAACGTCACATAGTATCATTTATTGGAAAAACAAACTTATTGCCAAGATAAATCAATTTGGACAATGCTCCTGCTCCAAGACCTTTTACATGGTAGTGTATTTACAGCCTAATATATATAACATTTGGCATTGAGTTTACTGGAAAACATCCTCCACCTACATGCACACAGCTGCTTTCATTACTAAAACCAGTCCCTGACTAGTCGACAGCTGCCTACAGAGCCAAATATCAAAACATTAGTCAACTGGTCTATGCAGACCTCTAATGTGAACAGAGTGATTCAGGCCCACAGAAGCACAGTCATTTACTCTGACATAGTAATTGGACTGTAATCTTATTAACAGCAAAGTGTGCAGAGACTATTGTTGCTATTATGCTCCTCATCCTCCATGTCATACACTTGTACACAGCCATGCAAGCAGGCAAACACAAGTCAATTTAATGGTTAATTCTCCTCCGACACTGATGAGACACTGCAGTGCAGATGACAACCCCCCCCACCCGTCATGCTTCTACTGCCATCCTCCAAAAGCAATTTCCAGCAGTGTAGCAATATTGCTCGCAGCGCAATGGGCCATGGGAAGAGGCCTCATTAAAGGAGAATGCCCAGGCTGCTCGTTCTCCACGTTTGAAGATTCAGAGGAGAAAATGGGCTTGAATGGAGTCCCTATGGAGCCCATGGAGCATCATTTGGCCACTCTAGATGGTCGGTGCTGGTGTAGTGTAGAGCAGCTGTTAGTGTGGACCGACTCAGAGCTGGGCAGGTCCATCCTGACCAACAGGGCCCTGCTAACAGCTGCTGGCATGTACAATAAAGCCACGCACAGAGATTTGATTGTCTCAGGATATCACAAAGAGACTTAAAGTTGACTTTAAAATATGTTTTATGAGTGTGAACAGAGGTTTCCTGTTGTTTCCCCACACTTTACCCAGTCTGAGCCCGTTATTTATTTACCCACATTAAGCCCACACTCACATTATTCAGCACACAGCTGTCAGTACCTGCCCTGAAGTTTTGTAGTAAAATTATGGTCAAACATGTACTCATCACTCAAATGAGAATGTTTGGTTTTCGTCTACGTCTCAGAAGAGGAAATCTACACAGATATAACAACAACAACAACAATAACATATACAAATATTTGGCAAAAAACTACAAGCACAACCTTTACTAAACTACACTTGAAGCCAGAAAACAACAACATTACTAACAACAACAACAACAACAACAACAACAACAACAACAACAACAACAACAACAACAACAACAACAACAACAATAATAATAATAATAATAATAATAATAATAAAACATGTTCATTCAGTATTATGGACACTGAATAGCCATGTATTTAAATTTATTTTTAATGCCAGTTAAAAGACTGAAATTAACCTGCATGGTTATAAAACATTGTTTATTTATCCAATAAAGTGTGTAATTTAATTGAGTCTACAGACCAACCAATTAATGGTATATCACTAGTTATGAGTTTAGTAAGACTCTGTTAGTCTACAATTGTGACTTAAATAAAGATCAGATCACATTTTATTAATAATCAGTGCAGAAATCCAGACTCTTGTACCTGCAACTGTATAAAAACAGATGAAAGTACATCTCAGACCAGCAGCAGTTTTGAAGCCTGAATTGTTTCCATCCTTTTGAAGCTTTATTCTATAGATGATGGCACGTCACTATGCTAAATGGCAGGGGATCGGCTCCCCAAATTTGATTTCTTCACAAAGTTAGTCCTTTAATTATACCAGCTGTTCAGGACAGGACTGCAGCATAAGCATTCTGCCCAAAGGCCTGAAATTCAACAAAGATTTTGGGGGAGATAGAAAGTGACAGCAGAGACTACAACATAAATCCTGCAATTCTATTGTGATTTCGTTCTGTGTACATCTATTGATGCCACAAGCCTCTGTAGCCAGTTCTGAGCCCGTCTTCATTACTCCGTCTCATCAGTGCTCATTAGAGTGAGAGAGGCAGTGGAGAGACTGTCTGAGAGGGTGATAGAAGCTAATCTGACAGTAATCTATACATGCAGATCCACAGACACACAGTCGTGAGTTATGTGTCAAAAATAGGACAAATCAGGAGATTTTTTGTGTTTGAAGTTTGCAAACAAGTTTGTTTGCATTCCACAATGCTATGTGCACTATAATGTCCAAAAATTTGTGGACACCCCTTCTAATGAATGATTTCGGCTACTACAAGTTGCAACCATTGCTGACACAGAGGTACAAATGCACACACAGCTTCTGTAGTCCATGTAGAGAAGTACTGCCAATAGAACAGAGCTAAACTTTCTGGCACCATGGCATAGCCTATAGGGGTATAATTTAATTTATATATACATGTATGTATATTAGGGATGTATCAAATATTCGGTGACCGGAATTATTTGGCTAAAAATGGCAAAAACAAACATGTTAGGTGAAAAGACTGAATCATTTAGACTGAATAATGAGATTCTAATCTTTGTTTTATATACAACTATAATAAAATAATTAATTAATGTTATTAAATCTAATGACGACAAACCAACTTATTAAAACACAGACATTGATTCCTGACTACCTACAAAACTTATTTGGGGAAATTGTTTAGTTAGTAAATTTATGATAATTTACATTAATTTAATATTTCAGTGAAATATTAAACTTTGTTTGGTTTTGGCCAAAATGTTCATTTCAGTGCTTCTCTAATATATATAATAAATAATAACGTTTTGTTTTAGCCCATTCATTGATGCTCCCAATCACTTGTAATGTCCCGGACTCTAGCAGGGTACAGACCAGCACAGACCTCCTGCGGTGCATGTGAAGTCAAGCTCCGCCTCTTTTCCAACTGTTGCTAATATATCGCCTCTGGGCAGCCAACATGCTCAGAGGAAAGCGCAAGACCCCGGTACTAACTGTCTGACACCCAAGCCTGACATAACATACTAGTGCTTGGCAGAGAGCATGGCTGATGGCATGCAGCACAAAATAATGGGATTGATCCTCAGATTGTAGTGACAAAGCCTTAGTCCGCTGAGCCCCTTGGGGCCCAAAATACAATTACTATATGGTAATATATTATAATGTTATATTATAATATAATTCTATTTATATTACCGATATTACTGGTGTTATTACAATACACCACCTGCATGATTTCCAATGTTACTGTATCCATAAACTTTCAGAAAATACGCACAAATACAGATATAATGAATGCAGAGTAAGGACAGAAGGCTCCACATTCACATTTACTATCTAATATCTGTTGTGTGCTGAGAGTCCTGGTTCTGGAGATGCTGACTGCTGGTGCTGGCTCAGGTGACTCTAATGTCTGTCCTAAATGTCAAAAAGCTTTTGGTGTCTAGAAAAGTGCTTCAGAAATGGAACGATGCTCAACTAACCGGTACACAGATATAAAATGTGTCCCAGACATCATCATCATCATCATCCCTGTTTACTGAGAATAAAACAAGGTGACCGCTGATGTGCTTCTGTCCAAATGCAGCCATAAGCTGATTACACCTGAGCCTCTGCTACAAGATGGAAACGGTTGTTTTGTTATTAAAGAACATTACATCCAGTTAGATATCAGGCATCTCTGATAACACAGATGCTTATCTGGACACAAACACACAGATTTCTGCTGGTCTCCAAACCCAAGAGACGATGAAGCAAGGTTAAGTGGCTAATGAAAGAAAGAGAGCGAGATTACAGCGAGAGAAAAAGTGGAGCAAAGAGCAGATTGCAAAGTGATTGAGGAGAGCGACTGAGGAGTTTCTGACTCAGAGATCACAAGAGAACGACACGGCTTACGGCAAGAAGGGGGAAAGAGAGAGAGAGGGAGGGATACACAGAGACACAGGCAGGGAGAGGGGAAAAAAAGCGTGAGAGAGAATATTGATGAACTTCTGCATTCCTCTCTGATTTTTATTGCGTATCCTTCATGTCCGGGTGGATTAGCAGAGCCGGGCTTTGTTCTGCTGTCAGCTCTTTCATGCTCATAAATGGGTCTTTGTCCCTGCTGTCCTTCACTGCAGAAATGCTGTGAGTTGTAATCAATGTCTTCATTTCCAGCCGGCAGAGCCCAGCTGCAGGACGGCCGGGTGAATCCTTCTTCATTACGCACTGGCACACCGGGCCTGCCGGATGGGATGGTGGGCTCATTTCTCTGTAACCTACATAATCCTGCATGCTTCCCATATACAGTACACTGTCTGGACAAAAGTATAGGGACACCATTTAAAATCAAGGCTTTTGTTGCAGGCTCTACTGTCCAGGAAGATGTGAGGATCTGATTGCTTCCAGCCACAAGAGCGTCAGGATGTTGAATGATACCTCCTACAAGTATTGGATGGAGCCCCATCATTCTACATGCTGGGGGAAGTCTTTATAGCCCTCTAGCCCATGCTTGGCATTAGACATGGTGCAAGTCTGCTCAACAGAGTCCTACTCTATTGGCAGTACTTCTCTACAGGGAAACTGTGTGTGTATTTGTACATCTTAAAGTAGCTGAATGCATTCATTACAAGGGGTGCTCACAGACCACTGGACATCTTGCTAATTAAAATTCTAATAAAAAAGTTCTAAGTTTATTAGCATGTGAAGTGTGATATTTTTACAACAACATGAGCCTCGTAATCATGCGGCAGGCAAAAGCCTTTAACTTATCATTGATATGATCTTTAATAGCCTAGAACCTATTCGTTTTATCTGTTTATACCACTCGTGAGGCCTTTTAACCCGGAAAATATTGGAAACGTCACTGTTCATAGCTAAATAGTAAGTTTTCTGGGTGGTTTTTGTCATTTTTTGACTTTGTTGGCTTATTTCCACATTGCTGGGTTTAGCTGCTGGGTTAGTCAAATCTATCCAGATTATGAGTGATTTTCCCCTCTCACTGTAAGGGTCCGCCCGCACGGTTGGGTGACTGGACAAGCAGGCGACTGCCCCAGCAGGGAGGTATAGTTCCCTGAAGGCCTCCTCAAATAGGGCTCTGTAGAGGCTCCCCAGGGGTGATGCTGCAGAGTGTAGGAATATGTTTAGACCTACCCAGCTGTCAGCACACCTTGGGAAAGGGTACAGCCTCTTCCTTAGCACCCTAGAGGTATGTTTTGTTTATTTTCAGAGCTTAATTTTTACAACTCCCTGCGAGTGTAGAGGAAGCATGTGTACACCATGTCTTTACACCTCCACTGCACTCATTCACCCCCAGCTGCGGCCTTGTTGTTTACCTTTTTTGGATTGCTTTTGGAGCTACTGTCTCTGACCTTACATCTACAAGGTGGAGCAACAAGGTAGTGTCTCAAAGGACAGTGAGTGGACACAGTGCATTGAACACACACTGACAAACCACCAGCACACCAGTGTCACTGCAGTGCTGAGAATGAGCCACCACCTATATGGTCAGTGGAGACCCCATCCTCCACCAGTAGCCGAGGCCAATGACCTCCACTCTCAACTCTAAACACAGAGCTAAACTGCCAGTTAGTGTGGGTGTTTGCTTATTCTACACACTGCTCAGTGTGTCCACCCACACACAGCACGAACAGAGACAAACAGACCATCAGGTGTAGCAACCACCTCGCCACTGTGACCTCCGGGTGTCCTTTCATGTCCATCACTCTTTCAAATCCTCCCGTCACTGAGCTTATCTTTCTATTCTTCTCTTCTCCAACAACCCCTTTTTCTTCCACTTCCCAATCCACCATTGCTCAGTCCCATCACACTTTGCCTCAAGGGCTTAAAATTCCAGGAGATGTGGTGATTCCAGGTCACATGACTTTGTTATTTTTTATTAGTCAATAGGAGTGAAATGACGTGCTATGATTAGGATCTACTGATAAGCTAATGCAGCTGAATTGAATGACAAGCTCTCTTCCCTTGATGATGTTCCCACATGAAACTTAACCCGGCCTCACTTCTAAGGGCCAATACCTATGGCAAGATTTTTGTAAATGAGTCTTGTGACCGGAAGATTGCTAGTTCGATCCCCGGGCAGGTCATGACTGAAGTGCTCTTGAGCAAGGAACCTAACCTCCAACTACTCCCCTGGTGCTAGGTGGATAGGGCTGCCCACCGCTTCAGGCACTTGTTCTCACAGCCTAGTTTTGTAATCACACATATTGAGCCTAAAAAAACACAACTAAATCATCACTGTGATGTCACAACCATGAACATATTTACATCACCTATTCAGTCCAACACTACACTCTTCAAGCATTCTTTAGTAAAGAAATGGTTCTATAAAGAACCATGAAAACTCAAAGAACCCAAAGGGTTGCATGATGAAAGGGTTTTTCATACTGATGAGGAATGTGCTGTAGATGGTTCCATATAGCACCCAAAAAGGGTTCCTCTATTATTAGAAGCTTGACATGGTAACTACAGCAGAACTTTTCAGGGTTACTTAGAACCATGTATAGAACCATCTACACCATTTTCATCATCAATCAAAGAACCATTTGAACCATCTTTTTAAGAGTGTAGATTAAATGTGTTTTCCTTTGTCCCAGAGATGAGAAGAGTGAACTTAAAGGTGCGGTACACAATTCAGTGATGTTTGAACTTAACTTCAACCTCCCTTCAGTGCTCCTTCAGAAGCTCCGCCCCATAAATCCACACCAAGGTAATAACACTAGGCTTGAGGAACAAAAGAACTGCGCCTTGTTGCTGATTGCCTAGAATATAGTGTATATAGTATATATGTGTTTCTCAGTCTGAGCCACTTCGCTGGAGTCAGGGTGGTGTAAAAACACTGGACTTTTCTCCAAACAGTGAGGAAACATGAACTGAATTTGACAAAAAGTGCACTGGGTTGAAATTGTGTACAGCACCTTTAAAGGCTCTTGTGTACTTGCTGTTGACTTTGGATTAAACATCATCTGCTCTGTAAACTATATCACTATATACCTCCACCATAGACCACAACACCGACAAAAACAATAGAAACGGCTGAATGGACTATTATTCATCCTGAGAAGATGGAGGATGGTCTGTTTATGTGTAGTCCTGTCTGTTACTGCGATACACTGTCCAATGAAGGCTTTCTACTACATTTTGGAGCTTTGTTGACCCGAAGGTTGCCGGTTTGACAAGAGCCCACCTGACAGAAGTGCCGTTGAACAATCTGTGGGTACCATGGATAAGGTTCACTAGAGTGTGTGTATGTGTGTGTGTGTGTTTCACTGCACTGAGTTGTGCAAATGTGACTAATGTTAGTGAGATGAGAACGTTGGATGAACACCTTCCTAACTCATCCCAAAAGTACTGGATGAAGCACCATCATGCAGGGGGGCATTATACCCCTCTAGTCCACGCATGGCATCAGGCATGGTGCCAACAGGTTCATGTTTATCCATATTCTATTGGCAGCACTTCTCTATATGGCCTAGACACGGTGTGTTTATGTACATGTGTCAGATATACGTGTTGAATGCTAGGGGTGTCCACAAACTTTTGGACAAATAGCATACAAGCACGCTAACAAAGACAAAAGGATGAAAAGACTGGGTGTGTAGCTATTAATTATGTCTGGAATTTGGTATGCAGTCATTTTGTAAGTAGCCTGCGGGGGGGGGGGGGGTACAGAACACCGGCCCTTTAAACACAGGTCCTGAAGGTCAACAGCCCAGCAGAGATTAGCGCTCTTCTTCAAGCACACTGGCTTCAGCATATGAAGGTCTTGGTAATTAGATGATGAGTTGAATCAAGCAGAATGCTAAACTCTGCAGAGCCGTGGCCCTCCAGGACTGGACTCTGTCCACACAAGCCATCCCAATGCTCAGGGAAAGCCCTTAGCCAAGTCAGCACCCACAGCAGCCTAATGAGCATGTAAAAAACCTGACCACACACACACACACACACACACACTGTCTGCTTGCCTCTTCCCTCGAGACAAACGCATCGGTGCAGGAGCCAAGTCCACGAAACCAGAACAAAACTATTTTTATCCTCCAATACCTTCACCACACCTGTCACAGCTTTAATGCAGAACAGCAGAGGGGAAACTTGGCACCGAGGCAAAACCCGGGCAATCGCTCTGCCCACACATTCAGGCAGGGCTGGAAATAACTTGAAAAAATCAATATCAATGGCAATAACTACAAGCTACAAACCCAAACTGGAGCAGGTTAGACTATAAATGAGTGAGATGTCAATAAACAGGCCACATTGTAAAACTTAAGCTTAACCTGTTAAATAACCTGCATTAAACAGTCAGCATCAATCATCTTCACCACTTTCTTCTTCTCTATGATACACACAAAAGGGGAGGAGTCAAGCTGAAACCCTCTTCTTTTGTTCATTTCCGACTCTACAAATAAATCATCATATCTTCAGTTACAATAAGTGCTGATTTAGTCCCAAACAAGTAGAACTGAGCTCTCAGTTTCTGTGCTGCTGAGGGGCGCCCTCTTGTGGCACAAATCTGAGCTTCATAAAGACTTGTTAGTGCTGTGCAGCCTGAAATATGATTTCTGGGGCTAAAAATGTAAAACACATTTGTAGTGTTCAGCAGTAAATTGTAAGTTTGTGTTGTGATGGTACATATTATAAAGCATATTTTCTGAGTGTTCTTTTAGAAACAAAGTCAAGATTTTGCTTTTAATTCATGTAGTTGCTGTGTAAACACTAAGATTTGGGCGTCAGATTCAGATATCATGAAAAAGTACATTTTTGTTCATAATTTAGTTCAAAACAGTAAACTGTCAGATATTTTATATTCATTACATGTAATCTTTTTTGTTTAATGTTGATACTGGAGAGGATATGGAGTAAATTGTGTAGAAACACTTATAGAGGACATTGCATGTTAAAATGAATAAAACTGGTATAAAAACAGACATGAGGCACTTAAAAGTAGCTCTTCTTTGCACACCTGCTTTGAGAAATAAAAGAGCAGATGTGAACAAAGGCGAGAATCTTCGCACCGCAACATGTCTGGGTTTCAAATCAAAGGAGGAGACGATGAAACAATGAACAAAGCTAATCCTGAGACGGGCAGAGTTAAAAATAAACCCGCGTAATCCAGGGGAAGGTGTAAATAAATAAGTTAGGTACAAAATGATACAAATAAATATACCGCAGTACTTTTTAATCTCCTCTTAGAATACAAAATAATACGATGTTCAATAATAGGCTCACAATGTGGGGCTCCGCTGTCTAACGTGTGCCAGGCATTATCAATGATTTATCCAGCAAATGAGTCAACAAAATGGGTCTTATATCCTTCAGGAAGGTGGAAGAACAACAGTGGAAAGCTGTAGTAGAAGTATAACAGCCTCATTGTCTCTGTAGTGTGTATCAAAGTCTTTAAATAGATGGCAGATAAGCACTTTAAAGTGCAGGAAGTACAGGGATGCTTACTGATCGTAATGGACTGAGCGGATAGAAGATGACTGCTCTATAACAGCAGACACCGGTTCCTTCAGGCCTAGTTAAGACACTTTCATTCTACGTCCCACTACCATTGGATCAGTTTTGATTCTAAATGCAACTCTCTATATTATGAATGTATTTGGAATGTTTAATGTCTTAAGTTGGCCCCGCCATCAACAGCCAATCAAACATTCAATCAATGAAATGTAAAAATAGACACTCTTCTTACACCCTGATCAAAATCTGGTGAATACCTCAAGCTCTTTTACCTTCAAGCATGGATCGGGTTGATTTGTGTTCTTTTAAGAGGCAGAGAAGACTAAAAACTAGGGATGCACTCAATATTTGGCAACCAAAATTATTCTCACAAAATGGCAAAAACAAACACTTTTGGTATTTGGCCAAATAACTGAAAAGACCAAATAATTTATACTGAACAATGAGGTTTGTAATGACATGTTTACCTTTGTCTAGTTCTCGGCTGTAGACGAGTGTAACTTTAGGTAAAATTTGTGTAATATTGTACACATTCAGAATTGTGATTTTCCTCACCAACAAAACACAAATTCACCAGCACAGTTACAGTTTGTTGCTGAAATGGAAGAAGACAACAAACTACAAGCACAACCTTTACTAAACTGCACTTGTTACGATGAAGCCAGAATACAGCTTTAGCCTTAGCTTTTTGTTTGTGCTCTGGCCGCTGCAGTGTTAGGGATCGTCTCACAATTACTAGAAGAAATGTGAAGTGTTTCAGTGTCTGTAGCCAATGACACTTATATTCAACACACAAAACATCCGTGTGACTTACATCATTCATTTTAGACATTTTCATCATTTTGATTCATATTTTTAATTAAATATTATTAATAATGTAACACACATGTATCTTCATACATATTCATATATTATTGTTTTATAAGTAAACATAAAACAATAATTAATTAAACTCATGTTATTAAACCTAATGATGTCAAAGCAACTTATTAAAATACAGACATTCATTCCTGACTACAAGACTTATTTTGGGAAATTGTTTAGTTTTTATAATTTTATAATCTTTGATATGAATGAGGATATAAACATGTTCATTTTCATTTCAGTGCATCCCTACTAACAACCAGATTTGCTCTCTCCTGGTCCTCAGATGGTGGAATGAATTTGGCATACTTGCCCTTGTTGTCTTCAAATGATAAACAAGTAACTTGGGACTGAAAGCTGATTGGTTCAATCCCGTGAACTGTTTCAGCTAAGGCGCTGGCAGTATGAGCAGAGGATCATGAATTTGAGTCCCTATTTATGCCACTTTGCCACCAGCAGCCTGAGCCCTGAGATATCAAACAGATAGATGGTGTTCTCTCCACATCACTACAAAGTAATGTCCGCTGGCTCAGGTGTCTGTTAGCCGATGTATCAGAGCTAGGATTCTGCTCTTTTCTCAAAGTGTGTTGTCCATTGATGATGTATTATTATTATTATTTATGTAAAAGTTGGATGAGAGGTGGTGTCTGACTTCATATACACCAGAGGAAGTGATAGTCTTCACCCTCTTAGATGCAGGGACATTATAAGTGATTTGGAGAGTCCTAGTGAATGGGTGGGTTGATTGACTACTACATTGGGGTGGAAAACAATATATAGATATGTATAGGCAAGATGGTCATTCCAGTATTGGGGGGAAAGTTGGGTAAAAACTATATATTTTAAAAAAGAAGCCCTCCAAATTGCCATACAGGTGGTGCAGCAGGTGGCTGCCCACTGTCCTGTGCTCCCCTACTGTGTGCAAGTGTGTCTTGGGTTATATGCAGAGAGAAATTTCCCAAAGGGGATCAATAAAAAGCACTTCTTTTTAAATCTGTGCAGGTCTCTCTGGATAAAAGCGCCTGCTAAGTGCTGTAAAATGTAGATGTAATCGTACTGACACTGGCTGTGTAACGTTATTACAGCTTCCTATTAACATTACAGCCACTGAGCCTGTATAACATGCATGAATAAGTGTGTCTGTCACTGTGGAGAATCTCTCTGTACATGTACTTGTAACAACAGCTCTTTTGTCAGCTCCACCATCCAGCGTTGATGATGCATAAGCGTATGTGACAACTTTAACAGCACAGAATGCAGCACACATTAGTTCAAGGTCCCGTGTCTCAGCATTAATACACAGTGTTTGATTTAGCAGCAGGCAGCCGAGTGGCTCTCAGTGCGAACAAAGTGCAAAGTGTTCTCGAGGCTAGCAGTGCAAAAATACTCTGATTTAATGGCGGCAATCTACTGCATCAATTTAGGAAAGGTAGAATGGATTAGAGTCTACTAAACAAATATTCACACTTTTTTTGGACATAAAATGATTGAAACTGTTGTTACTGTTGTGTATACACAGCTGTTCATGATGCACTAAACTGTGTCTTATTTTAGCAGCACAAAACTATCCTTAATAACTGACTATGTGGTAATTACAGATCAGTCTGAGGCTCACACGGTTGCTTAAAATTTAAATAAATCACCAAAAGTCAATGTTGTCTATCAAAATACAATAAACACTCAAAATATATATGAGATAGCTTAGAGAAGCAGGTCTGAAAAGTTACTGATTCAACCACCTGAACATGACCAATGTGCTACTGAGCAAGACACCCAACCTCCAACTGCTCCCAGGGCACCACAGATGCTGGTACTGCCCCCTCTTCAGGGCATGTGTGTGCTCACTGCCTATCTAAAGTTTATCTAATAGTTTGTAAATTACTGTGCTTGCACACAAGGAATTTGACCTGCATTTCACTCGTCCGTGCAGTAAAACACAAATACACATCATGAAACAACCCAAAATCAGTTCTAAATCAGTAAATTGAACAAAACGTGTTCTATAAGATCCATAATTAACTTGTCAGATGTTTGCACCTCAGTTTGAAGCTCCAGCTCACATTAGAAGTTTTTAATTGACCTTACCGACAGATTTGACATTGATGGTCTTAGTGGCAGTCTTCTCTCCGATCTGCTGCCAGGTCCAGTCAGGTCCAGTGCCGCTCTGGAGCCACTCGGTGGCGCTGCAGCTGTACTGTCCGTCGTCGGTAGGGAAGGCGTTATACAGAGCGAGGGTGAAAGTGTCCAGTCGGACGTGCTCCATGTGTATCTCTCCATAGCTGTGACGTTCCCGGTACGCTGGACCCGGCCGAACGGTACCATCACGCTCCACCACCGCCACGTCCACTGCAGGGCCACTACCGTCTTTATCTGTCCACTGCCACAGCACAGACAGAGGACCCAATGTAGAGTAGACAGAGCAGGTCAACAGGATGTGCTCTCCCTCCATCACCTCAGATGAGTTACTGGACAATGACACGCTGATATTACTACCTGGAGAGAGAGAGAGAAAGAGAGAAAGAGAGAGAGAGAGAGAGAGAGAGAGAGAGAGAGAGAGAGATACAGAGAGAGAGAGAGAGATACAGAGAGAGAGAGAGAGAGAGAGAGAGAGAGAGAGATAGAGATAGAGAGAGAGAGAGACAGACAGAGACAGACAGAAAGAAATATGGACAGACAGAGAAGAAAAGTAAAAGAAAGAAAAAATGATCGAGAAGGACAGAAAGAAAGACAGAAAGACAGAGAGAAAGAGAGAGAGGGAGTAACAGAGTGAATGAAAGAGAAATGGAGAGACAGAGAGAGGATAATGAGTAAAAGAACCAAAAGAAGAATAAGTCTATATGGAGTTTCCTGTGACATGTTATCCCACTTCTGACACCAACTTCTTCAAAGAAAGTCTACAGGAAAAAGTATCACGTTGATTATTAATTTATTTAAGGATCTTTAAAGACTCACTCTATAACAAACTAAACTGACAAGCCAACCACTGAAAGACCTTCACGACAGTAGGGCTGAGAAAAGCCTGTGACTTTAGAGGATGGTTCCTAAAGCTCTTGCAGGCTTTTATAGTGGGGACCCTGGTGTATTGTACAGTGGTTAGTAGATCCTGGTTTTACAGAACAAGAAGGCAGAACTTCAGACCATCAGAGCTTTGGGGATCGTCTACATGATCAAGAAGCTCAGTGAAGGATCTTGCAGGCAGCATGTGGATCAAAGCTTCTGCAGACCATCCCTAGTGATTTCAACAGGGACTTCTACACACATCCACATCCTCTTAAAAGTAAAATATGATAAAAAAAAGGGGGGACTTTAAAGAGGCATGGTTTGTCTGCTCTCTGGTGGGTAGGACGGAAGAAGGGTCCTTTTCTCCCAAACATCTCACCATGCTGTGCACCAGCTCTAACCCTCTTTCCCTCTCAAAGACTGAAAAAGCCTTTGATTTTTGCCCTGGTCAAAATGAATATGTGAGATTATACAGCTCTTTTGTCCTCCATCTACATCTCAATTCTGGCTCCCTTGATGATGTCTGTAATTCATGAGGTGCATTCAACCCACAGGAATAAATAAAAACAAATTCTAAGGTATCTTTCTTACCTGCATTAGGCTGAGCCATGAGAAATCCATTTTGGACGAGAACAGTGACAGACCAATTAATTGGTTGGCTTATCAAAAGGGATGATTATTGCTGTTTATTGATATTCAGCATCGCTTGAATATTTTTACACTATTTAATCTGTCTGTGCTCACAAGGCCAGTAAACAAAAAGAAATGTGACATTTACAGACCAATGCAGGCAGTATTATCAGTGCAGCTGCTGTAGAACAATGTTAGAGCTCCCCCTAGTGTCAGTGTCACCACTCTACAGGCAGTGTTATCAGTGTAGCTGCTATAGAACAATATTAGAGCTCCCCCTAGTGTCAGTGTCACCACTCTACAGACAGTCTTATCAGTGTAGCTGCTGTAGAACAATATTAGAGCTCCCCCTAGTGTCAGTGTCACCACTCTACAGGCAGTCTTAGTGTAGCTGCTGTAGAACAATGCTACAATTCCCCCTAGTGTCAGTGTCACCACTCTACAGGCACACTTATCAGTGTAGCTGCTGTAGAACAAATGTTAGAGCTCCCCCTAGTGTCAGTGTCACCACTCTACAGGCAGTCTTAGTGTAGCTGCTGTAGAACAATGCTACAATTCCCCCTAGACTCAGTTTAACCACTCTACAGGCAGTCTTATCAGTGTAGTTGCTGTAGAACAATGTTAGAGCTCCCCCTAGTGTTTGTGTCACCACTCTACAGGCAGTCTTATCAGTGTAGCTGCTGTAGAACAATGTTATAGCTCATCCTAGTGTCAGTGTTACCACTCTACAGGCAGTCTTATCAGTGTAGCTGCTGTAAAACAATGTTAGAGCTCCCACTAGTGTAAGTTTGTACAGGCAGACAAATGCATGCATGATATTCTTATTTTTTAAATCTCAAGTTAAGAACTATTTCATTTTATATTTTTTGTTAATTATCTGCACTTTATGTATATTAAAACTTCTGTTGACTGCAATGTCTTTTCAGCACTTTCTGAACTCAGCCATTGCCTCCATAATAACTTCTGTGCAGGTATGAATGTTATGTCAGTTCATTTATGACTGCAGTGCAAACAAACTTGTCTGAAAAATGTATGATCTGTACAAAAGAAAGGCAGCGTGCAGTGATTCATCACAAACATGTGGAGTGATACTTTAAGGAAGGTGAAGGTTTCTTAAAAAGAATCATTACTGTTGATGAGACATGGATTCAACACTACAAATCTGGGAGTAAACAGCAGAAACCTCCTCAATCAACCATGAAGAAGGTCAAAAGTTAAATATCAGCTGCTGAGTTTTCTGGGTCCTCAAAGAAGCCATAAGAGTTTGGAGACTCATATGTGATGAAGAGGTGAAGACAGTGCTGCATTTGCTCACAGCTTAACATGCTTTAATGAAGGAAAATCAAAAACTGTTGATAGCCAAAGTGCATTTCTTGTTTAATTGATTAAAATTAATTCTACTGTGCTACATTTTTGACTAGGGATGCACCGAAATGAATATTTTTGACCAAAACCAAACACAGTTCTTAAGTTATATAAATGATTATAAATTTAGTAACTAAACAATTTCCCAAAATAAGTCTTGTATTTAGGCAGGAATGAATGTCTGTATTTTAATAAGTTGGGTTAACACCATTAGGTTTAATAACATGAGTTTAATTGGTAGATACACAATAATACATGAATATGTATGAAGATGTATGTGTGTTACATTATTACTGATATCTCATAAAATGATGAAAATGTCTAAAATGAATGATGTAAGTCACATGGATGTTTTGTGTGTTTAATGTGAGTGTCACTGCCTACAGACACTGAAACACGTCATATTTCTTCTGGTAATTGTGAGACGATCCCTAACACTGCAGCTGCCTGAGCACAAACACAAAGCTAAGCGGCTGTATTCTGGCTTCATCATAACAAGTGCAGTTTAGTAAAGGTTGTGCTTGTAGTTTGTCGTTTTCTTCCATTTCAGCACCAAACTGTAACTGTGCACTGTGAACTGTAACACAATTATGAATGTTAAACAAGTGTCTAATATTACACCAGTTTTAACTGAAGTTACACTCTAGATTTACAGCCAGGAACTAGAAAGTGGTTACAGTATCATTAAAACATCATTGTTCAGTATGAATTATTCGGTCTTTTCACTTATTTGGTCAAACACCGAAAGTGTTTATTTTTTGCCATTTTTGTGGAAAAATTTTGGTTGCCAAATATTCGGTCATGTATTCAGTGCATCCCTATTGTTGACTCACCCTCATATATCAGCTGGCCTGGCATCACCATATTGGTCAAATCACTACATTCAGTAGATGCTTCTTTAGAGAAAGACTTTTTGCAAGAAATGAACTGATTTAGGGTTCCAAGCCAAGAGCCAATTATTGAAAATGAGCTTTTAGGAATGTAGGTCTTAGTAATATGGCTTCCTCACCATCTCGCCCTCATTCTCTCTTCTTCAGAGCACATACGTCTCTGTCTCACTCCCTCTCCCAGCATTTCTCTTTCTCAGGGCATTTGAGATTCCTGCCACCATTTATCTGGGCAGAAAACAGGCCCTTCTATCAGGCCCAATTTGTCAGCAGTGTTTTTGCGGCTTTTGTTTGCCATCACACACACACTGTCTAAACGTGCAAGACAAAGACCAACGTAATTGGTGGAGATGGAGGGCAGGACGGGAGTCCACTTGTGTGTGTGGCACAACAGAGTGAAACGAAGAGAACAAACAAAAGAAAGGCAAACAGAGGAGGAGAGGCCTCTGTTATCACTCTAATGGTCCCATAAAGCCCTGCATATATTGCAGGAAAGCTCCTGTGAGACCAACACAAAACAAAACACTCTAATAAAGTGCCTCTCTCTGGAGCGCATCCTCAGTCTCCTCATCCTGCCTCCTGCATTTCTGCCATACATAAGACTGGTCTTCCAAGCACTTAATGCAATTCTGTCTGCTGCCCTTTCTGAATCCTTACATCGCCTCTAACACCAGAACCTCAGGGGAAGAGGAGAGGATTCTCTGTGGCAAGCTAAACACTGCTGTAAGGACATTTTCAGTTTCTAATGTTCAGAAAAGCCATTGATGACCACTGATGTGACCATACTGCACGAGAGTGTTGCAGATGATTTAGAAATAAAATGAATCAAATCTGCAATTATTCACAAAATAAAATACTTTATTAGCTTATTACAGAGTATGTGGATCCTCGTTAGCAGCGTCATATGTGCTTAAAAACAAAAGTGAAGTAATATTATGTTTGCTTTTCATTAAAAGTTTACAGCCAGAAGGAGGAACATTTCATTATGTCTGATATCTCTAATATCTCCTATTCTAGTGATTAATAGTGTTTATTGAGGTTGTTTTTAAACTAATATCTCGTATTCTAGTGATTAATAGTGTTTATTGAGGTTGTTTATGGACTAATATCTCCTATTCTAGTGATTAATAGTGTTTATTGAGCTTGTTTATGGACAAAATATCTCCTATTCTAGTGATTAATAGTGTTTATTGAGGATGTTTATGGACTAATATCTCCTATTCTAGTGATTAATAGTGTTTATTGAGCTTGTTTATGGACTAATATCTCCTATTCTAGTGATTAATAGTGTTTATTGAGCTTGTTTATGGACTAATATCTCCTATTCTAGTGATTAATAGTGTTTATTGAGGTTGTTTATGGACTAATATCTCCTATTCTAGTGATTAATAGTGTTTATTGAGCTTGTTTAGACTAATATATCCTATTCTAGTGATTAATAGTGATTATTGAGGTTGTTTATGGACTAATATCTCCTATTCTAGGAATATCCACTATATTTCTAGATCTCATGATGCCTTGCGCGAAGCGTCTACCATGTGTAAACATCTGGCTGAGAGTAAACAGCTGTACTAAAGTCTATAAACTCACTGACAACAACTTGTGGGTGACACTGTCCTACCTCACCTTCTACCACAGATGATTAATTTTCTTCTGAAATAAAACAGCATGTCACCGAATATTCTGGGTGACCCCACACTTTTGAGTGGGAGTGTATGCAGTTATGTGTGAATAGTACAGCAAATTCTTCAAACTTGTTCAGATGTCAGCCCTCGCTATAGTGTGTGTGTCTGTATGGTCTGAACCAGGCTGATGGAGTTGGGGAAGTTATGCTCTGCTGGGCCGGATCCTCTCTGCTGAAGCCGGAGTTAAATTTGGGCCAGAAAGGGTCAGGAGAGGCAGGTCAGCACTGTCTAAGTGGAGCCGACTGACGTTGTCTAACCTCCCTGATTAACTTCACACTCTCTTCCCAGC
>BRDA01072891.1:0-11412 GCA_036984385.1 Crenuchus spilurus | reverse complement strand
AAATGATACATTCTCTCAGTTTAAACTTTTGATCTGTGATTTGTGTTCTATTCTGAATAAAATATTAGATGTTGGCATCTCCACATCATTGCATACAGTTTTTATTCACAATTTGTTTAGTGTCCCAACTTTTTTGGAATCCGGTTTGTATGACTATTGTCTTCTATTTTCTGGGGTTGTTTTAGTCTAAAATAAAATGCTAATTAAACAGATCGGTTGAGTTGAATCAACACAATGAAATTCAGTGGTACAATGACAATAAACAAATGGCCAAAGTGGAACTATGGAAAGGTGGATTTCTGTCCTTGTAAACTCTAAGCTTGTGTTAAAATTAGCTAACTTCTTATGCTTTGAGAATGTTATTGGACTCTACATCAGTGGTCACCAGCCCTCCACCTGGAGATCTGCCTTCTTGCAGGTTTCCCCTCCAGCCCAAAGCTACCAAACCTTTTTAACTAATCAAAAAGATCTTAAGTCTGAACTTCTGGTTAGATGGGTCAGGTGGGGTTGATTAGGGTTGAAGGTCAAGTCTCTTAGAAAGTTGGTAGGTCTCCAGATGCAGGGCTGAGCATTTAACCATACACTGCCAGGAGAAAGGGAACAGCAAAGGCCCATTTATGTCCAGAAAGGTACAATGTATAAGTACTTCTAAAGGTCCAACAAAGTCCTTAAGGTCCAAGTGTGTACCGTGAAGGTTCATCACAGTCAATTTTCCAAAAGAAGGGATATCTGTACCTTTAACCAAACTAAACAAAAGTAAAATACATGTAAAAGTCTGGAGTCAGGACAGGGTGACAATTTCAATACGTTCCTTACAAGATAATCTAATACAGTTCTGACACTTCTCAGGGTTCCACCAGTGAGGTGAACCAATGTTCTGCCATGTTGACACAACGGGTACTTCTCCAGTAGACGATAATAGCCTCAGGTGATGGACAACTGAAAACACAGTAAAATACAACCTTGTCTGACCTATGGGTGAGGAACTCAGTGGATTATGAGATGGTCAGCAGACTGTCTTGAATATCCAATTTCACAAACACCTCCAAAGAAGCAGCTTTTTTAAGGTAACAGCTTCCAGACGGGCCTTGATGAACATATCACATCCCTCACACCCTGTATCTAACATTATCAAGGTGCATAACTGAAATGCACATACTTACTCATTAAGGACAAAAAACAAGCAGACATCAGACCATTATTTGGACGTGAAAAAGACTAACTGCTTCAGCATGGCGAGTGCTATTTCTTTATCAGATTGAAAGCACCTTTGCAAAATCTTTCCCTAAATATAGCTTTTCGAGTACGGTGAAAACTGAAGCGTGTGTTGCTACATTGTGGGTGGAAATTGTCTTTTCCATACTAATGCGGTGTGTGTACACTGAGAAGTCTCAAGTACATTGCCCATTTACATGACGTCTATAAACAGAATCAGGCTAATTTGTTTTTAGAGGAAATCCTTCAGAAAGCTCAAGCATGATGAAAAGTCAAACTCTGCACTATACACTAGAGGTGTAAGGTGCCTGAGGTAGTACCTTATCTACAGAGCACCTGGTGCCATATTTCGGCAAGACATTGCATCATAAGAGTCTCAGTGGGGGACCTACTGAGTTTGTCTGGGGCATGATCACACAATGATTGGTGACCACCAGTAGCTATGAATTTTGGGCATCTCCAGAATCCTCTCCATGGCAGATCATGGTAGACACATCTGACACTGACTATTGTTTATTGTGTGAATTTATAATCATGTATTAAATGAACCATAAGTAGGGCCCTATGAAAATCATTGGAAATGTTTCATAATTTAATTGACCTAATATATTAAATATCACAGATAATAGAAGAAAAGGGTTAGAATTTCTGTCAGTTGTTAAATAAAACTTTAATACATATAATGAGCAAATTATTTTGAGGGGAAATTTCCCCAAAATGTTGCACTAAAGTCACATGATTTGCCCAGGAAATCAACATTATTTGTAGGACAAGACATTATTTCCCTCTCAAAAAGCTCTAGGTATGCTGTAGCATCACATTGAAATAGTGTATTAATTTGGCTTTGGTTGCTCTAGGACACTCCCTTCAATGAAGGTTTCACCTTGGATGGCTTCATGAATGCAAAATATCAAATAACATTTTCTTTCTGAAACTGCAATTAAGGTACAAACCACTTAAGTTTTGCACCATTTAATGATAGTCTTATTCACTAGAAAAGGCCGATGTTATGGCTAGTTTTGCGATTTTTGAATTTGGCTTAGCCCTAATCGTAAGCTGACAAATATATTACCACATCAGAAATTGGACTATTGTGAAAAAGTTCATTTTTGTTCATAAATGAATTCCAAAAAGGTCTGCCATAAAAAATGATCACAGCATATTTTCATATTCATTACAAGTAAAGTGACATATTTTAAGCCACTTTTTGCCTTAACGTTGATCAGTCTGGCTTATAGCTCATGAAAATCAAAATGACCATTCAAACAGTATCAACATTAAAAAAAAACAAAAATGCTTGAAATGTCAGTTTACTCTTTCAATTAAATTGAGCATAAATGAACATTTTCACAATATTCTAAGTTTTGGAGCTGCACTATCTGAAGCTGTTGTTGGTGTTTCAATTGTAATGGCCAATATCAAGAGTGAACAGTTTTCTTGGTTTACAGGTAAGTCTGTCAGAATGAGGTCTATTTTAATCTGCTGTATGTTACAGATGCAGCAGGTAGAGATTAGGGTGAAAAATGCCTAAAAAGTTGTTCCTTTAAAATGCTCAGACGGGTGGCTTTCAACAATGTGGAACATAAACTGGCCATCATTTCCCATGGACTAGACTAACAAATCAGTCACATAAACATACATTACATAAGAATTCAATGCAAAATGTCATTAAAAAGGAACAGTATGGTCATAACCTAAAAAACAAAATCAAAAGAAACATCTGTCATTTTCTGCACCGCAAAGTCGTGGGACAAACATCCTGCCTCAGTAAACATAAACCTTAACTTAGAAAAATGGTAAACATACATGAATATATTACATTTTGACCATGGAGAAGATGGCGTTTGACAACCAATGATAACCGCATATGTCAGAGTCAAAAAAGTAATAAAAAAGGAAAGAAGTGGTCATGTGCTGTGAAATGGACTTTAGAGCTCAGCGGCAGTCCATATAAAACCAAACTCCATTAGAGGTCCATTTCTGTCCTTGCTGGAGACTTAAGTCATTAGTCAGAATTAGATACAAAGGCACATTGGTAAAAACAATGCATGTCAAATCTCCTTACAAAATATTGCAACAGATCATTGTCTGATTTTTATAAGTAACAGAATAGTTGTCCACAATCAGTGTCTCTTTTATTATAGCTCAAGCAACGAGCTGCTAATAATGGGGTGCTATGGGCACTTTTACAGTCTTTATTTCTGCTATATGTGAGGATTTTTGGATGATACAGCTGGTTGTCCCTGTGGTCCCCACACTCTCTTCACCGTGGGCCAGATTAGTCAAGGCCATTGCAGCATGGATCTCCTTCCAGTAGGTGGCGTCTTTTCGGAGAATCCCTCCTTTATGAATGCTGCTGCTCCTAAAATACAGAGGAGATTAGAGAGGCACTAGGACTAGAATCAAGAGTTGACAGATAAAATATGCTACCACAATTTGAGTCATACTGCAGTATACATACACTATGTGTCCAAATGTTTGTGTACACCTCTTCTAATGAATGCATTCAGCTTCTTTAGGTTGCATTCATTCCTGACAAAAGATGTGCAAATGCATACGCACAGCTTGTCTAATGCCAGTTGAAAAGTACTGCCAACAGTGCAGACTGTCTGGAAGGGATGAACATGAACCTAGTGGCATCATGTATAATGCCAGGCTTGGGATAGAGGGGTATAAAGCCCCCCAGCATTGAGCTGTGGAGCAGTGTAACTGTGTTCTCTGGAATGATGCTGCTCCATCTCCATCTCCACTTTTAGGATGAGTTGGGAATGAGGTGGTGCTGGTGATCATTCAACGTCCTGACCTCAGTAACACTCTTGTTGCTGCATGCAATCAAATCCTCACAGCATTGCTCCCAAATCTAGTAGAAAACCTGCCCTGTACAATATAGACCTCCTAATTTTGGAAGAAACAATTAATGAACAGGTGTTCCAATACGTTTGGCTAAACAGTTTATGTTGGATAGCTAAAAACAGGAGCAGCTGTCACATGGGAGGCCGTAATTTTTCCATGTTTCTGTTCATTATCACAGATAACAGTGTTGGAAACTTAAGCAGGTCGATTTGAGATTACTTAACAACTCAGCTCAGTCTGAAGAAAGGTTTGATGGCTTGTGGGGTAAGTGGAAAATTCCCTTTTTAAAAGGCATAAAGTGTTTAAGGAAAAGTCTTACCTATCACAGGGACGTGAGCCACTATCCAAGGATTCTAGGAAAAATTAAAAAAGAAGCTTCATCATTGTTTGTTATCACCTAAACATCTGCCGGCTGAGCTGAAATATCCCAGGTCCTGCAGGGAGAACCGCAGAGAGCCAAGCTAACGTAAACACAGATTGGATACATCATTCGGCCCACTAACCACGTGGCCCATTATGACTATTCAAATCCACCCAGACTTTAGACTTGCTTGTGTGTAAATCTGAATGTCTGGGAGCAACATTTCCCAATTCTGCACCTACAGTTCTCCCTCCGGCCCATTCTCACAGTTTTTTCCTTCATTTTAACCTCATGACCAGCTTGAGAATGAGCTGATAAGTTGAATTAGGTATAATGGGAGGTGAAACACTAAAATGTGTTTGACAGGGGGACCCCTGGCAGGTCTGGGGAACACTCTCTTAATGTATCTGCTTGTGAGTGAGCATGTGTCCCGCTTAGAGGTTTAAGCAAAGCGCTGGAGGTCGTTTGACCGTGCTGGGGCACTCCAGCCAAAACAAATGCAATTATGACTATGCTGCGTGATGGAGATGGAAAAACCATATCTGCTCTGTGTCAGGAACACAGACACTCTGTTCCACCGCTCCACAGCTCATTTGCATCATTTAACGTTATTATAATACTTTTTTCTCTCTCCAACTCTCTGTTCCCCTGACAGTTTTAACAGAATCTCCAGTAAGCAATGGCACTATAGTGGAAACCACCAGAGAGCACTGACAGTGAAAAACATATATAATAATATATTCAAATGATTCTAATAAGCAATGTGTTCAGATATTCATTTACTGTGTAACATCTGCTATATAGTTTACAGGAGAATGACCATGAAATGGCTGCAAAAAATGACTACTGTCACAATATCAGTACCTGAACACTCCAACAGCAGGATTGTGTGATTTATCAAGAACTTATAATTAATTGACCAGAGGAGGATGTGAGTCTGGTTCCTCCCAAGTTTTCTTCCTCCACTCTGAGGGAGTCTTGTCACTGTCGCTGTTGGCTTGCTCACTGCGGATTTGTTGGTTGTTTATTAATGACCCTGTAAAGCTGCTTTGTGACATCAGTTGTAAAAAGCGTTTTATAATAAATTTGACTATATTTTGCATCTCAGAAAAGTCAAAAAGGTAAACTGTCATATCTTTTATATTTATTACATGTAAAGTGACCGTTGAATGGTGATCAGTATGACTTCATATTCATTAAATCACAAATCCAAATCTCATTGTCAGAATAATTCATGTTCAGTATTTTTGTAAATGTAAATGACTCTTCAAACAGTATCAACATTAAAACAAAAAAAGGCTTGAAATGTGTAATTAAAATATAAGAGTTTATCAGAATAAAATTATGAACACAAACACCAACTTTTTCATCATATTCTCATGTTTTGGCAGACAGATATGTCTTTTCACAAGCTAATTCTTCATTTAACAAAACAAAGACAAAACAGAAACTGGATATTTATAACAACAAATAATACTGGACTGTAATGAGGAGAGCTTTAGAAATGCCACTTATTGTATTCATGTTTTTGTACTACATTTGGCATCAGTGAAACCACGACAATGAAAGGACAGAAATGCTCAATGAGGAACGAGGTGAAAAGTCGGTGCTGGTGGGAATGCAGGGTAAGGAGTTACAAAGGAAAATAATTACTGTAGAGCACAAACAGATGTCTGTAGTGAAACAGATGTTCACTCTAGGGTGTTGGTTCTGTAGGCCTATGGAGCCTAAGTGGCGGTAATGCCCTCATGACATCACAATGACCCATTGGTGGCAACCTGCACAGGTGACCTCACTAAAGCCCATAAATGGCTGACTGCACTGATGACATCAAGATGACCTATATGTCAGGCTACACTGAAGAAGTTACAGGCTGATCTGACAACATGACAGTGACAGTGGCAGACCCAAGGCTGCACTGATGTCATCAGAATGATCAGTAAGTGACAGGAGGCACTGATAACATCAGAATAGCCCATATGATTCATACTGAGCTGTGACATCAGAATGGCCTCTAAGTGACAGGCTGCATTCATGACATCAGATTGACCAATAACTGTCCACTCCTATACATGCTTCATAAACATTGCAAGTACATTTACCAGTCAGGTGATACCTCATCTACAAAGGGGCCATATTTAAATAGGACAATGCTCCACCACATGGCACACTGGGGGGTCAATGAGGTCCTTGATTTGTCCATGGAACATTTTATACATAAGCAAATATTACATAAGCTGAAGTTGAAAAGAGGTTGGCTGCTACAGCTGGATAATGATCCTAAACACACCTCAAAAACCACAACAGACCCTCAAAAGGTGCAATTAGTTACTAACCATGGAGGGTGCTCAAAGTTTAGATTTGGGTCCTTTTCCATTTTTGTTATTTTGAAAATGTAAAAAATGAAAAAAAAAAAAAAATTACAAAGGGAATGTGTCAATTTCAACTTCATGCCTTTTGGAAATCATTTCATCTTCAACTTGCTCAATTGTTTAACAATGGTGCCCAAACTTTTGAATGTCATTGTATATTGTGTGTGTGTGTGTGTGTGTGTGTGTGTGTGTGTGTGTGTGTGTGTGTGTATATATATATATATATATATATATATAAAGCATGGCCATAGACATAAAACTATAGGTCAAATAATCTCTGCCATAGACAGACGTTTTCATAGTAGTCTGCTGTACATAAGTTGTGCTCACGTGGCCTTTTGTAAGGTGTATCTGCTTCAATCTGGCCTGGAACTGTGGAACTGACTCATTATTCTGTTGGAAGCAGCCAGATCAGTGAGGAAAAATCTCTCTTAGGGGAACCATGAGAGGGAAAATTGGACTGCAACCTCTCACACAGAAAACGCAATTTTCAATAGTCTTTGCCTAAAACATCTCCCACTCAGATTTCTTCAAACAGCACCTGTGCCAAAAGCTACTATAAGGCATTAATAAATCATTTGGACTTCACTCTGTTGCGCTACTGAATGTCTCTCTTCAGCCACACTGGCTTGATTGAGGCTGGGCAAAGCATACCTGTATTTTAATTTAATTTTAATCAGCTAATCCCACTGTCTAACTTCCTAATAATATTTCATACGTTTAATTGTTAGTCGCTCCTACATGCCTAAGTCGGGTTGAGTTCTGAAATTTTAAACTGTCAAACGAGATTCTGGAGTCCAAATAAAACCCAGAACACCTGACTACATACAATAGGCTTGGAAGATGGCAGATAATGCAAGATTGTTGGAAGAAACCTTCAATATACACATTCATCAAGTTCCATCTTTTCACTGTTCTTTAACTTTAAACACATGGGCCTTCAGGTCTTCCTGAAGTTCTACTGTGAGTGTTGTGTCATATGAAGACAAAGGTCATGACAAGGGGAAAGACCATTAACTTTACTGTCAATGGAGAAAATCCTGAAGTGGTGGACAACTTTTGGCTATTTGGATCAATTATTAACAAAAATGGATCCAGCAGACAGACTGGCACTCAGCAGAAGGATGAAGAAACTGGATACTGTCTTCACATGTAATGACTTGTATCTTCAAACAAAGACTAGAAATATCCAGCCCATGGTTTTCTCTGTCCTTCTTTATGGATGTGAAAGCTGGATTATAAAAAGCAGGGCAGGAAGAATATGGATGCCTTAAAACTTTGGGGTTGAAGAAGAATTTTGAGAGAACTCTGGACTGCAAAGAAAAGAAACAAATGGATCTTCAACCAAGTCAAATCTCACCTTTCACTAGAAGTCCAGATAACCAAACTGAAGATCTCTTATTTTGGCCACATTAATAGAAGAAAAGGTTCACTTCAGAAAAAAATAAAAAATAAAAATAAAACATACAGTGGTCACTGAAGTACTGAAAATGAGCTAATGAAGATCAGACGTGGCTTTTGAATTGAGGTTCAGAATCAGAATCACTTTAAAAACAAACTAATGAAACTGGCCTGAACAAAACTGATTGTACCCCTAGAAAAGACCACAGGCACATGCTAAACTAAGGTGTGTCCTGTAATTAGCATCTCAGGTGTCTGCACACTTGTAATCAGTTGGTCTGCATATTTAAAGGGTGTAAAGTGCTGTGCTGTTTGGTATGATGGTGTGTACCACACTGAACATGGACCACAGAAAGTTAAGGAGAGAGCTGACTCAGGAGATTAGAAAGAACATCATACACAAGCATGTTAAAGGTAAAGGCTGTAAGAGCATCTCCAAGCAGCTTGATGTTCCTGTGACTACAGCTGCACATATTCAGAAGTTTAAGGTCCACCGGACTGCAGACAACCTCACTGGACGTGGACACGAGAGGACGACTGATGACCAATAGAAGAGACAGATAATATGAATGGTACCCCAAGAGCCCAGAAAAGCTTCTAAAGAGATTACAGATGAGCTCCCAGGTCAGAGTACATCAGTGTCAGATCACACCATCCATCACTGGTTCAGAGTGGACTTCATGGAAGACGACCAAGGAGGACACCACTGTTTAAAGCACATCATAAAAAACAAGACCGGAATATTGACAAAACGTCTAGGAGATGTCCTTTAGACAGATGAGACAAAACTGGAGCTTTTTGGCAAGTCACATCAGCTCTATGTTCACAGACACAAAACTGAAGCACAGAAAGGAAAGAACACTGTACCTGCTGTTAAATATGGAGGAAGCTCGATTGTGTTCTGGGGACGCTTTGTTGTTTAGAATCTGTGCAGAGCACAAAGAAATCACAAGACTAGCAAGGCATTCTGGAGCGAAATGTGCTGCCCAGTGTCAGAAAGCTTGATCTCAGTCACAGCTTATGGTTCTCCAACAGAATAAAGAACCAAAAGACACAACTACGGCTGCAAGATTTGGGTAAAATACCTAATTACGATTTTTCCACAGAATATTGCGATTGTGATTTAAACCACAAACCTGTTTTAGTGGTTAACATACAGTATCTATCAAAATAATTATACATTTGTTTCTACATAAAACAGATTATCAGGGTTCTCAGATTAAAATGCAGTTCTCAGTTTTATTTTTACATTTCAACACCTACAAAATAAAGACGGACAAAATTAATAACAGAAATTCACATAAAGGCTTAACTGCAACGATTAAGCCTAGTCTTAGACCACATTTTGAATGGAGATTTCCCATTCAAAGGAAAAGATAGTCTATGACTTGGCCTAATCCCTGTCTGAGAAACTGCCCTTTAGAGCTTAAGATGCATTTTTACAAAATAAAATTAACAGCAAGTCACAGGTTCTCGCACATAATAAATTCTATGAAAAATGCTAGAATGTAATCCGTAATAAAAACTAACAAAAAGTGTCGTCAGTGCTGATTACTTTTATTTCTGTGAGTAAAAAATACACACACAAACATTTAACAATGAAAGTGTCACAGCAAGCACTTATTTATGGACAGAACTAAAGTATAAAACAAATATTATACAGAGATTATTGTTTAAAACAAATTATGGACCTAGCATGATGTGAAAAACAGAATGTTCAATATTCTTTAATATCATTTAAAGTGACACTTCTGTGGCCAAAACACTGCAGCCTGGTCCACTCATTTATTTCAGCTGCCTTTATCATGTTCGAGGCATTGCCTGTGGTTCTACACACTTTGCCCCTCTTCATTTAAACCCCACTTATTCAATGTGTCTTTTAATCCATGTTCTCTCCTGTCAAGAGGAAAGTATGACGTCTGTAAACAACGTCTCTTTAATTCAAAATGCTCACTTATGAAGTGAACAGTGAGACTTTGGTAAGGTTTAGTGGTTCAGCTCGATCACATGTCTGGTATTATCGCTTGCTCAGGTAAAATGTTCATCTTTTCCCTGACGATGAGTGTAGTGCTGCTTGTTTTTAGCTTTCTTGTTAAACTTAATAGGTTCTGCCAGATATGCATGACTAGCGGTAGTGCATACTTACTGCAGTGATAATTGCAGGCTATTGGCTAATTCAAATCGCAGCTCCTGCGAGTGGAAAATCGCATCCATTCAAATTGCGTTTTAGATTAAAAAAGATTAATCATTCAGCCCTAAACACAACTAAAAACCAAGAATGGATAAGAGCAAAACATTGGACTTGTCTGAAGAGGCCTTCTGTGAGCTCTGATCTAAATCCTACTGAACATCTGTAGAAGGAGCTGAAACTGGAGAAGGGCATCCTACAAACCTGAGACTGAATCTCATGAGGAGTGGGCTAAAATACCTGTTGACAGGGGCAGAAGTCTCACTGAGAGTTTGTCATGCCCCTCAACCCCGCTGTGGCTCTTATGTTTGTGTTTTAGTTCCACACATGCAGTCTGTGTTCCAGTCCTAGTCTCATCGTCATGTCTCATTAGTAGTCACATCTGTCTTACCTAACAGCCCCATTTGTTAATCCCAGCTTGATTATGCGTGTTATATGGTTCCCTTGTGTTTGCCTTGTCCTTTGTTGGTCATTCAATGTTTGCTTTTCTGTAGTTGTGTATATCATTAAAACTATGTTTTGGACACCCACCTCTGTGTCCTCTTTGCCTGCTTGTCCCTGGTTGTCACATAGTTACAAAAATCTCTTTATTGAAATTATTCAAAAGTTTGTGCAACAAAATGTTAAGTTCAGGGTGGCAGCATTTTTGTTCAGGCCAGTTTCATTATTATTATTTTTTTTTTTTTATGATTCTGTTGAACAATGTCTCAAAAGCTGTCAGCATCAATAGAGTAACCAACCATGCCAGCCCTCACACATGCCAAACCTTAGCCTCTCCCACACACAGCATTCCCATAGACAGCAACACTCTCCAGCATACTGACAGACCTGTCTCCCATCACATCTCATTAAGTAGGATATAACACCACAGAGACTTGTAGGCAGCCATGTACAGCATTGTTTAGATATTATCATTGTATTATCACTGAGTCAACACACGTGGCTAGTCACCTTCTCCCTATTTGCCTCTCCAGACTCCCTAGACTCCCTACTAAATATTGATGTAATTTTTCTGTTGGGGT
>BRDA01072886.1:0-11352 GCA_036984385.1 Crenuchus spilurus | reverse complement strand
CGAATAGGTAATGGAGAGTAGGGAAGGAGAGACCTTGTCGACGCCCTTCGTGCGTATAAAAGATTTAACCTAAATGCGTCACGGATGTTAGAATAAGCTTAAGCTCTTCCACTGCTTACCTTTTGCCGTAAATAGTGGTGATCCCCCGTGATACTTATGAGTCAGTACGCAGGAGGCGACGGAGGACTGCTCGGACATGTTTTACATGATCTTCAAAATTTTTCGAGAAAATTAAAATATCAATATAAGAGAGGCAAAATACACCCAACATGTCACGTAGAACATCATTAATGAATGCCTGGAAGACTGACGGACTAATACTGAGCCCATATGGCATGACTGAGTATTCATAGTGCCCCCTAGTGGTGATAAATGCCGTTTTCCATTCGTCACCTTCTCGAATTCGAATAAGATTGTAGGCACTGCGTAAATCCAATTTAGAAAATATGCGTGCTTCCCGCAGCTGTTCCAGAGAGGAAGGGATGAGAGGTAATGGATAAGCGTATTTTTTACAAATTGAATTTAATGCTCTATAATCAATACAAGGGCGTAATCCTCCATCCTTCTTTTTAACAAAAAAAAATCCTGATGCTATGGGCAAGGTAGATGGACGTATGAACTTTTGTTTTAGAGCCTCTTGGATGTAAATGTTCATGGCCTCTTCTTCAGCTTGGGTCAGAGGATAAGCACGGGCTTTCGGAAAATTCTTCTGATCCAGTAATTCTATCGTCATATGGGCGATGAGGAGGAAGAGCTATGGCCTTCTGTTTACTAAATACTTCCTTGAGATCATGATATTCCTTGGGAATATTACATGTATTTTCTGAATCGGGGCTTTCTATAGTGGTGGAATGGAGCTGGATATGTGGCTGCAAAATGCAAGTCTTAAAACATTGTGGGGAAAATTTAATCAAGTCTTTCTTCCAATCTATGATAGGATTGTGGAGCTCTAACCATGGAAGTCCTAAAATGATGGGGTAGTTCGACTGTTCTAAGACCAGTAGTGAAATCACTTCAGTGTGAGTGGCACTAATCTGGAGTTTAAGGGGTTCTGTACGGTGAGTGACTTCTCCAGAACCCAAAGGGCTTCCATCTAGAGTGCTTAGACGAAATGGTATGGATAGTCTTTCTGTTTGAATGCCGAACTGTTTCACCCAGGCTTTTCGGATGAAGTTCCCCTCCTCTCCGGAATCCATCAATGCTGAAACCACAAATGAATCATTAGAGCAGTATATAGTACATGATAAATGATATGACCTTGAAATCATGCCACATGTTGGGAGTCTTACCACATTAGCGCACGGTGAATGTGCCGTGCGCGTTCCCTCCGTCTGAGCCTGGACATTGTGAGGCCTGATTTTGCAATCCCGCACATAATGGTTGGAGGATGCACAGTACATGCATAAGCCTTCCTGTCTTCTTCTGAGTCTTTCTCTAGGTGATAAACGTGACGACTCACATTGCATGGGCTCAACAATGTCACTGACAGAGGGAGTGGTATTTTTCAACATGGGACGAGCATGAGTTTTCTGATCGCGTAACATGTGATCAATCCGTGTGGCGAGACTTACTAATTGTTCAAAGTCCAAAGAATCATCTCTACAAGCCAACTCTGAGAGGATATTGTCATTAAGTCCTAGACAAAATAGAATAATGTGAGCGGCTTCATTCATTCCGCTTGCTGCAGCCAGGGTGCGAAATTCCAAGGAGTAATCTACTACAGTTCTATTTCCTTGTTTCAATCTGGCTAACAACTCCCCTTTAGTTTTGTCTTGATGGGGATGTGCAAACACAGTCTTGAACTCAAAAATGAAATCTGAATAAGTAATCTGAGAAACTCGAGGCCATACGGCCGTAGCCCATTCAAGTGCTTTACCAGTCAATAAAGACATCAAAACGCCAATTTTTGCTGGATCTGACATTGGAGGTAAATGAGACATAAATATATCGCTTTGCATAAGAAACCCAGCACACTTATCTGGTGATCCCTCGAACTTCTCTGGTGGAATAGCACGAAAAGGTGTTTGCTGTGTCGTTAGCACTGAGGATCCTGCTGAGCTGGGAGTCACAGCGGCTGATGCCTCCTGTCGTAGGGCTGCAAGTTCAGTGTTCTGACGGACACTATTACACAACATTGTTAACTGTCCTTGTTGTTCGGTGACAGTTTGTGCTAAAGTACTCAAGTTCTGAGAGATTTCTTGAAGCATGATTTGGTGCTGACCCAACAACTGACCTTGAGATGTGACTGCTTTGAGCATGGGATCCGTTTCCGCTGTCTGCATAATTAAGGCGAAGTATTTTATCAGGAATGAAGGCAAAGTCAGGAGAGCAGTCACGTGCGTAAAAGTAAATAAAACATTTACTGAACGGATGGTCACAAAAGGGATCCAGGTTCAACAGGGAATACAGCAAACAGCGATAAAGACGTCAGACAAGAGAATAATCCAAAAGTAGGTCAAGGTCAAAATACCAGCAGAGCAAACAATGACAAAATGGCAAAGACAAAACGTGGTCAAAACGAGAGCTAAAGTCAAACACTAGATATACACTGGAACATACAAAGAGAATCGCTCGGTAAGGCACTAAGTTGTGGCAATGCTTCGCGTCAGGCTAGTGTGAGAGAGGAGTTTAAAAAGAGTTCATTTAATGAGCGCCAGGTGAGCACGCTCAGTACTACGGCGACAGCGACCTTTGGACTCTGTGCTGATTGGTGGAGAGAGATCGTTGCCGCCGCGTGGGAGGTTGGGAGTTGGAGTTTCTGCTCCTAGAGTTCTGAGTCCTGACAGAGGCAAAAACTAAGAATTTTGAGTGAGGTACAGGCTTTTGCAGACATTTCATTGAGTTTTGCTGTTTTGAGAAATGCACATGTTGTGATGAGAATGTAAATCATGATGTGAGAAATGAACCAAATCGACTGAGAAAAACTGTAACAACCCCTGATTAAGAAGTGTTCTTTGGCTTCTAATAAATTATTTTTTATATAATATAGGACAAAAATGCAAAAAAAGTGAATGTCTTAAGGGACAAAGGAGTGTTGTAGTCTGTTTGTCCTGCACTTGGGGAGGAGCATTCTGTCACTGAACAGGCTTCTCTGATGATTGATGTCAGTGTGCAGAGGGTGACTGGCATTGTCCATGATGTCCAGCAGTTTGTTTAGAGTCCTCTTCTCTAGGTCTTGTACAACCTCCTTTTGCCAACAAGACAGCACTTAGTCCTCTCCTGTAACTCTTCACAAGATGGGAGAATACAGAAAGAGGGATCTTCCACCATTCCTCTTTGCACAACCTCTCTAAATCGTCCAGAGTCCTGGGTCTTCTCCTATGCATTATCCTCTTCAGCTCATCCCACAGGTTTTCTGTTGGGTTGAGGTCTGGGGACTGAGATGGCCATGAGAGGAGCTTGATTTTTTGCCTTGTGAACCATTTTTGAGTAGATTTGGTCACATGTATAGGGTCATTATTTTGCTGAAAGATCCAGTCTCTCAACCCATCTTCAGCTTTCGGGCAGAAGCCACCAGATTCTGATTAGAAATGTCCTGATATTTCAAAGAGTTAATGATCCCATCTATCCTTACAAGGTTCCCAGGACTTTTGGAGGAGAAACAGGCCCACGACATCACCAATGCTCCCCCTTACTTAACAGTGGGCATGAGCTGTTTTTCTGCGTACTCATCCTTGCTGTTACGCCAGACCCACTTAGAGTGTTTGTTGCCAAAAAGCTCTATCTTGGTCTCATCTGACCAAACCACACGGTCCCAGTTAAAATCCCAGTACCACTTGGCAAACTCCACTTGTTTACTCTTATGAGTATAACTCAGAAAAGGCTTTCTCTGTGCATGCCTCCCAAACAGCTTGTTGGCATGTAGATAGCACCTGATGGTTATTTGGGAGACCTCGTAACCCCTAGATTCTACCATTTGATTCAGTTCTCTTACAGTGAGCTTTGGAATACTTCTCTTACCATCCTTCTCACTGTGCATGGTGGCAAGATACACTTGTGTCCTCTTCCATGCTTGTTTGTCACAGTTCTAGATGTTTTTAACTTTTTGGTGATTGCTCTGACTGTAGATAAGGGCATCTGCAGGTGAGTGGCTATTTTCCTGAAGTGATTTCCTAATTTATGAAGGTCGACACACATCTGCCTTACTTGAATAGTGTGTTCTCTTCTCTTTCCCATGTTTAACACTAGGAACGTGCAGGTCAACGAAAATTTTCGTTCAGCGGTTCCCCCGCTCCCCTGCTGAGAGAGGGCAATTAACATCTATTGATAAGGTAATGACACTCAGACATTTTTTCCCATGAGGCAGTCTTCACAGAAAGAACACACACACACACACACACACACACAGAGGAGAGATAGGACTGAGTGTGTGTGAGATAGACAGAGAGAGGCAGCATGCAGACAGCACACAGAGAGAGAGAGAGAAAGACACACACACACAAACTCCAGCGTTGTTCGGCGTGAAGCCGACAAAAATTTCCGGAACAAATGATAAAACTAAACAAATTATATTGTATTATACATTCTCCACTGAAATTATAATGCTTTATAAGCTCTCTGGCTCAAAGAACGCTCTCCTGGGGATGGAATGCTGGCATTCATTTACATTACACTAGTTGTTTGATGGGCCATTAATGGCTTGGATCCACTTTATAAACTACAGTAGAAATGACAGGGTGCCAAAAATTGTGGAACAGGTAATTTTATGGGAAATAATTATTTCTTAGTCAGGATTTTTTCTTTATGCTTTATTTTTTCACTTGAGTTGAAGGTTGCTTTTTTCAAAAATTTTTAAGAGTGAGATTATGCTTTTGCAATAAAAAAATAATTTATTTTAAGGCTTTTAACACATATTAACTAGGGGTGCCAATAATTATGGTGGGTGCTGTAAATCTTTTTATGTATTATTTGTTATTTGCCAGTATTTTAACATGCTATAGCTGAGGTCATCATCATAATGTTGCCACAGTGTTACTGATACATTAAAAACATTAATCAGCTAGAAAACTTGACAGATTGAACATTTGAAGAACCAGATTTATAACATGTGTAACATTTAGAAAACCTTCTACTAACCAAATTGTTAGCCGAGAAGATGCTGTTGGCTGGTTGGTTCACTATTTTCACTCCAGCAGTACACTATCCCAATTTAGCCCAGGACAGGGCACCAATCCATCACCGGCTGCAATCGGATCATATTTGAACATATACACTACCTCTTTAGAAAAGGAGGAGAAAGAGAGTGAGAGACTGAGAGAGAGAGAGAGAGAGAGAGAGTGAGTGAGAGAGAGAGAGACACTCACAGTGGTGGAGTGTGTTTTTTTGTGAATGAGAGATATGGTAACAATGTGATTGTATGGGAAAAAATTTGTACCCCAGACTTGGAGCTGCTTACTATATTGCTGCGACCATTCTAACTTCCAAGAGTTTCCTCAGTTGTTTTACAGTTTAGTTTACATTCATTCGCGTGCTAATGCTACAGCAGCGGCACAGCAGATTGTAGAAGTAACACACAGACTTGACTCTATTTTGCCTGATGGCCCTTAATTCATTCTGGGGGATTTCAACCACTGTGAGTCAGACAAGTCATTGGAAGCGTATGAACAGTATGTAACTTGCGCTATCACTCAACCTAACACTACTATTGACTTGTGTTATTGCTCAGTGCCTGGTGCATATAAATCCAAACCTATGCCTTCTTTTGGGGCTTCATATCACAACAGTGTCCTTTTGGCACCAGTGTACAAACCTGCGATTAGACGCCTTGAGCGTATTGTTAAGACTGTGAAGTGTTGGACTGAAGAAAGTATCTCAAGTCTTCAGGGATGTTTTGACTGCACATTATGGGATGTCTTTTATGAAGCATGTAGCAGTATTGATGAATTGACAGATGTTATTTCCTCATATATTTTATTCTGCATAGACACTGTTATTTCCACCAAAGATAATATCATCTACACAAATAATAAACCTTGGGTGACAAAAGAGCTGAAAGAAGTTTTAAATAAAAAGAAATGTATTTTTTTCACTGGTTCTAGACAAGAAATAAAAGAGGTTAATAGAGAAGTGCGTGTCGCAATAGGAAAGGCTAAAAGACAGTATAGAGAAAAGATTGAGTCATAGTATAGTGCTGGTAATCATAGGGCTGCTTGGCAGGGTATTAAAAACATGTCATCTGTTAATAAAATAGTGGACTGCCTAACAAACCTATTAGTTTAGAAGGGGTTGATGACCAGAACCTTCCAAATTTTTAAAATTCCTTTTATACTCGGTTTGAAAGGTATGATTATTCATTAGAGTTGTCTAGTCTGAGAGATTCTTTGTCAGATGATGTTTTTAATGGGACTATTTTATCTAGTGAAATTGTAACAAATTATTTTTAACGGGTGAATGTGAACAAGGCTCCTGGGCCTGATGGGTCTGTTGGTGCACTTTGCATTTTTATGCTGAACAGCTTGGTGGCATCTTTCAACACCTCTTTCAGCTCTCTCTCAATTTGTGCTGCATCCCCCAAATTTGGAAATTTTCTAATGTTGTTTCAATCCCTAAAATCAATAATCCAAAGCATCCCAATGACTTTAGGCCTGTTGCTCTTACCTCCCTTGTTATGAAAACTTTGGAAAAAATTGTCAAACCGTTAGTTTTAGATTTAACAGAATTTAAACTTGACCCACTTCAATTTGCTTGTAGGGCTGGGAGGGGGGTTGAAGACACCAAGCTTTTTATCCTGAAAACTTTGTATGTATATCTTGAAAAACCCAAAGTGCATGCCAGACTCCTCTTTGCTGATTTTTCATCTGCATTTAACACCATGCAAACACACATTTTAGTGAAAAGACTGATTAGTGATTTTGACTTGCCTCACATTCTGATTAAATGAATAATGAACTTTTTGACACACAGGAGGCAGAGTTTTTGTAAGTAGATGTTTTTCTGACACTGTCGAAACTTGTACAGGGTCTCCACAAGGCTGTGTGTCTGGTCAGCATTGTTAATGTCTGCTCTAAAATCATTGGTGAGGGTCAGAGGGACCTGGGTTCCTTCTGTGATCAGCAGACTGTCAGGAAAGCGGTGAGCATACTGAGTATCTCAGATCATGTTCTAGCTAAGGAATTTTTTACTTCTGCCTTCAGGACGCCGTTAGAAGCAACCAGCTTGTAAAACAAACCACCATTCTAAATAATTTATTCCTTCAGCTGTAGGACTGCTGAACAAATACCACTAGTAACCCTCCTTGAGTGTTTTTTATGTGGTTTTTTATGTTTGTTTTTTTTGTGGGTGTTGCAATGTTTATTTCCTTTCAAAATTGTCCCCTTATAATAGCTGTCGGCTCACATATGTTGTGATTGTTTTTTTTTTTTACTTTATCTTATTTACTTATTTATTTATTTATTTATCTATTTATTTACTATTATATTATGTATTGGATTTTTTTTCTTGATTTGTAGAAATGTCATTTTAGGTTTTTCTTTTTTAATGCCATGCTGCCATCAAATTGCTCTTATGAGATTAATAAAGTTGTCTTGACTTGACTTGACTTCATTTGACACATACCCATATTATGACTGTATAAGGATGATGGATAGTATATAAAAAGACAGTGTAATAATATATGGTATGTAACAATGTAAACAGAGAGACGCATTTGAAAAATTAGCAGATTATTTGAACAAAGAGGTTCTAGAAATAAAGAGCATGTCTGCACAATGATCACACTGCACATAGCAGTAACATTCAGTAGAGCCTATTCTTAACAATACAAAACTACACAGTAAAGATGACAGTCAAAGGTGAAGCTTTTAAACCATTTCAATGGTTAAACCCATCATTTTATTCACATTTTAAGCACATCAATGCATCTTGATCTTACATCAATACAAGACCACACAGCCACTTATTTTCCACAGAAATGTTACCTTCCAAGAATACATCACTGAAATTTTGTTGAGAATGACGTGCAAGCTAAATTGATGAAAAATGACTGACATGGTTCTGTCTGCACTGACTGAAAAGCCACACCAATCAGCCTCAGAGCTCTGGAGAATACAATCACTGAAACATGAACAGATGAAACAGTCACAGACAGCTGCTGAAAGTGAGATAAATGTAGCTACATCTTTATTTAATTATGCCCTGAGGCATGGTTTTCCACCTTCTACAACTGTCTAAATAAGAACATGGAGATGTTGAGAAAGCCAATATGACGATTGCTGTCCAATGCTGTTCTGAACATGTTACAGCATACAGCTGCCCTCTGTCCTACAGCATCTGACAGCATTCAGTAACAGGCTTGAGCTTAGTTCATTAATGAAACACAAAATCACTCTTATCCAAAATGCTGCAAATATAGAATACAAAATACTGCAATGTCTCACTACAGCTCTACCATTATTAAATATGTAGTATGATGGTCAATCATTAATTACAATAGCATTAGAGGAAAAAAGCAGATCAGCCATGACACGTAACAGAATTGTGCAGCAACAACAGATATGACATGTTCTCACTTGTAAGTGTGAAGTCAACCTTTCTGGGGAGTGTTTCCCAAAAGCAGAGTTTTACCTATTGAGATGACTACATTAGTAACTTACACAGTGCAAATCAATTGTTTCCCAAAACCGTAGTTCAGACTAACGTTCACAAACTGTATCATTGTGTAGTTTCAACTACAGATCTCAACCTGTGGTTAGAAGCTTAGTTTTGAGAGACTGTGTCATCAGTGATGGAGTAGAAGGATAATAACAGAAAGCTGAACATTTACATCAGTCTTGCTGTATGAAATGATTTCAACATGTAGTTGATGGGGTTTAATTAAGCAGCAAGTGATTTATTTAATGTGGAATCTGGATTCTGCAATGACTCTTGCATGGCCTGACATGGAGGGGAGCAGGTGGGGTGAATGCTTACCTGAATACATGGTGATTCACCGGGTCAGTAAATAACACGATTTAACAGAAACCTGACCAACAGCCCCTATGCAGAGAAACATGTGATCCGTGGAAAGGTGTGTACACCTTCCTCCAAGGGGTCTTTATAAACACCACATGTAAGCAGAAGTTGGGAATTGCTGGGGGGTAATTATTGGACCCAAATAAATGTAATGAACCAACTCTTCTGTTTTTAGGACTTGATAGTCTACCTTATTTCAGAAGTGTTATGTTTAATTGATTTTGTAAGTACAAGTGATTTTAGTCAATACATAGTCCTTACTATACTTTTTCATGTCTTTCAGTGTTTATGAATATAAAGTTCTCTAATTGTATCTCTATAACCCATGGTAGCTATGTAAAATTACACAGTGTTTCTGTGGTGCACTCAGTAGTGTGTGCAGTGGCTATATGTTGATGGTTCCTGGTTCAATCCATGTTAGAGTGACCAGACGTCCTCTTTTTGAGACTTAAAAAGAACATCCGGGGGGAATTTCACATTTGTCCGGGATTTTGGTGTGCTCGAGAAGCGTTTCGTTCACAAACTAGTCTCGCCTTCCTCCTATTTCGTTTGGTTCGTTTGAGTGAGATGGAAATCAAGATGAAATCCAAGCAGATTTCCCTTTAGGCCGCCCACAAGCTCATGATTGGCGCTAACATGTGATTGGCCGTCGCCGCTGTCACTCCCTCAAATGGAGTCTGGACTGCAATTTGGCCGGCAGTCCGTTTTCACCTGTAAGTTATTAACGTGTTGAGCGTTTGTTCTGCCTGTTACGTCAGCCTCTAAGTGCAACTATTATCAAAATAATTCAGAATGTCTGCTTATTTTTTACTAAAAAATGAGGTATAATTCTGTGTAAATAAGATCTATTGAGCATACAGTCCAAACACATATGTAACATTGGTGATAATGAGCTGAAGTGAAGTTGACTGAAAATGACTGGGTGATAATTTTATACTACATGCTTTTAACATTTTATTATTTATAAATAATATGTAATAATGTGTTAATATTTTATTAATGGTTAAAATAAATTTTTATAATTTTATTATTCATAATAACGTTTAATAGTTATTATTAGTATATTATTAATAGTAATTGGTAATTATTAATAAAATAAAAATAATAATTTGTCAATATTTATTCATAATTAATAATAATAAAATTTGTGTTCAAGCAACAAAAAAATGTATTTGAACATGTAATACATTATACGCCCCCCAACTACACCCCCCCCGCTAAGGTGTCCTCTTTTCCATCACCTCAGATCTGGTCACCCGAATCCATGTTCCATATGTGCATTTTTATTACATTATTTTTGGCAGTGCTTTCCAGTTATGCTTTCTTTCGCCAGTATTTGTCATATTTGTCAGTATTGAAAATCACACACAACACACTCAGTTCTCTGGCAGAAAATTGCCATTTTCACTTATATACGACCTATAGGGCACTGGCACAATGGCTTATATAACCTAGTGTAGAAAAAGTAGCACGTGGTTTCTCACAGAAGAAACAACAAATAACTCTTTACCGTACTTGAATGTTTCTATTCTTAAGAACCCTCACGAGAAATTGATCTTTTTACTATGATTCATTATTCACACACATTTATCCCACTGAGTCATGCTGTTGAACATGAATATCAATGCTTTGGAAGTTTTCCACTGTGAAAGTTTAGCCCAAACACATCTGGAAACATTGTAGCTCAGACTACAAGGCTCAAACACCAGCAAGTTACGACAGCTTTGGGAAACAGTCACACTGCAGATGTTTAATAATGCCTTGTAGCATGTCAGATCAACACCAGCCTAGCTGTTGTTCAGGAAACACAGGCCTGAGTCAAGGTGTATAATATCACCTCCCGTCACAGCCCTGTGTTTACATCCTCCATGTGCACTTTGTGTTTTCCTCTTCCATTTGGTCCATCTACATAATGTCTCCACCCTGGTCTTATCTCCTTCATGTTTCATTAGTCTCTTCACCTCGGCCTCGTTTTCCTGGTTCCCCATCTCATGTCTGATTATGTTTGGTTGAAATGTTCCCTTGTGGGTCAGTCTTTGTTGGTCATTGTAATGTCACATGAGTTTTGTGTTGTCTTTATGTATTACTGCACTGAGTCTGCTTTTTTGCTTTGAGTGTTTTGTTAACTGCCACGTTGTTTGGATTCACAGTCAACATTTTCTGCTCAGCAGAGGTGGGTAGTAACGAGTTACATTTACTCCGTTACATTTACTTGAGTTAAGTTTTTGAAAAATATATACTTCTAAGAGTAGTTTTATATCACTATACTTTTTACTTTTACTCGAGTAGATTTGTAAAGAAAAAACTATACTCTTACTCCGCTACATTAGGCTACAATAAGCTCGTTACTTTTCTTTTTACCTCTTATGTATTCTACGCGTCATTATTTTTATCCCCCTCGCG
>BRDA01072884.1:16060-44574 GCA_036984385.1 Crenuchus spilurus | reverse complement strand
TAGCTTCTTATTTTGTTATTCATTCTATGATCACCTAAAAACAAAATGTAGTAAAGTGAGAAAAACGAAAGAATTTCATTCCAAAACATCCTTCCAACCATTATATTTTCTGCTTAATCCTGATCAGGGTCCCAGGTAGTTGCAGCTACCCCTCACTGGGCAAAAGACGGGGCATCAATCCATTGCTGGGTGCACACTCACATATACAATTTAGAGTACCCAATTCACCTGACCTCCATGTTTTTGGACTGTGGGAGGAATCCCACACAGATACATAAAGAACATGGAAACTCCACCCAGATGGGGACTTGAACCCAAGACCTCAGTGCTGAAAGGCAAACGTGCTAACCACCAAACCACCATGTGTATTGTTTATTTATTTGTTCATACACTCAAAAAAGAAATGCTTTAAATGAACTTAATTTAATCATGGACAGTGGTTCCACACAAAACAATTGTGTGATTAAAAACCAAACCAATTTTGTCAATCCAACTCAAAGTAGTCATGTTCACCTAAGCCAATTCAAATACTTTACAGTAACTTATAAAAATAAAATTCTCAGTCCATCACTGGGTCACAAACACAATTTAGAGAACCCAATTCACCTGACCTCCATGTTTTTTTGGACTGTGGGAGGAAACTGGAGACCCCGGAGGAAACCCACACAGACACGGGGAGAACATGGAAACTCTGCTCAGATGGGGACTCGAACCCAAGACCCCAGTGCTCAGAGGCGAACGTGCTAACCACTAAGCCACAATGCCGCCCGTTAATCCAGCTTACTTTAGTTACATTGGGGCAGCACGGTGGTGCCACATCTGCTTCCAGCAGATAAGTGTTTCTTTCAATGAAATACAAGCAAGTTTGACAAGCAACTTGTTTCTTCTTTCATGTTTCTTCTCAGGTTCTGTCATGTTTCTATCAATTTTGATCTATTGCATTGTACTGAGTAATTATGTTTAGAATAGAAGTGGGAGGAAACCGGAGAACCCAATGGAAACCCACATGGACACAGAGAAAACACCCAAACTCCTCACAGACAGAGACCAGCGGTGGCTTAGTGGTTAGCACGTTCGCCTCTCAGTGCTGAGGTCCTGGGTTTGAGTCCCCATCTGAGCAGAGTTTCCATGTTCTCCCAGTGTCTGCGTGGGTTTCCTCCGGGGTCTCCAGTTTCCTCCCACAGTCCAAAATCATGGAGATCAGGTGAATTGGGTTCTCTAAATTGTGTTTGTGACCCAGCAATGGACTGAGAATTTTATTTTTATAAGTTACTGTAAAGTGTTTGAATTGGCTTAGGTGAACATGACTACTTTGAGTTGGATTGACAAAATTGGGTTGTGTTTTAATCACACAAGTTTTTTGCGTAGCCTTCAAAAAAGATTTTTATATTGAACAAACACAATTGTTTTGTGTGGAACCACTGTCCATGATTAAATTAAGTTCATTTAAAGCATTTCTTTTTTGAGTGTAGCTCTAATAAAGATGCTATTTCTAGCTCTAATAATATATAGGATATTGCAGTATATTCCTCATTGCGTAATGCCGAATCCTAAACACTTATATCAGGAAAAAAAATATGAATACGGCCCCTTTAATATACTCAAAGGACAAAAAGAACATCCTCAAGATAACAAGAAGAGCAATATATATATATATATATATATATATATATATATATATATATATATATATATATATATATATATACACATCAGTAAGTATATGTTTTGGAGACATGTTATATGTGAAAATACTTACATACTGTTAATATATTAATTAGAATTATGCTTCATTCTACTGCCAAGTGGCCTCAATTCCCTGTAATTGAAGTACAAGAAATGTAATCACATTACACACTCAATAAAGTCAAACAAAGACAAGTAATTACATTTACTGCTACTTAGTGGACTTGAGTACACTTCCCTGTAATGATAATTTTTGAGTAGATTTACTGTACATTACTTTTACTTTCTTACCACTATTTCATTAACAATTTGAATTTCAGTCAGTAAACTTCATGTCGGGTGTATGAATACAGATGTTACATACTCCAACCAATACAGGCATGAAACATACATCAGCAAACTTGTTTATCATCCATCCATTCATTATCTTCCACTTATTAATGGTCAGGGTCACAGTGAGTCCCTTACACCTTTTCTGGCAAAGACAGGGCTATCTTAGCTAAACCTAGAACAGGGCGCCAATCCATTGCTGGGCACATACACTCACACCAGGACAATTTGACATACACAATTTACCTGATCTCCATGTTTTTTAGATTGTGAGAGTGGGAGGAAACTCCCGCAGACACGGGGAGAACATGGAAACTCCATCCTGATGGGGACTCAAAAAAAAAGACCTCAGTGCTGAGAGGTGATTGTGCCAACCACTAAGCCACCGTGCCGCTCCCAAATTTGTTAACCATATGTTTTTAAAAAAGGTATTATTACTAGTTTCCCACAAGTTTTCACAACTCAGCTTCTACAATGAGAAGGTTGGGATTAGTTAGCTATTGGGTAATCTCACAAAAGGAGATTCGGGTACCTGGTCTCCCTTTAATGTGGACAAGAACTGAAAATGTGGACCAAAATTAATAAAATGAGTCATGGCATAAACAGTCCCAAAGGACAGGAAGAAGAATATGATGCTGTTGATCATCCATAACTGACAGAAGGGGACAAACACAAAAGATGATGATTAGCTGTTCACAGAGAGATGTTCAGAGCTTTTACCCTCAGAAAACAGAACAGCAGCTAATCAGAAAGTAAATGGCAGAATCCTAACAGTGAGATTTTAAGTGTGGGTGGAGCATCTGTGGTTGAGACTTGTGGTTGAGTAATTCATCTTAAATAAACAGGTTCTGTGCTGTTTAACTGCTTTGTTTTTACTTTATAATACATGTAAAATATTATTAAACTTTTAAACTTAAATCTGTTGTTATGAGCTAATTTACTCAAACTGAGCTAATGGACAGTAAGACTATCACTAAAAAGGCAGTATTAACTGAGTAATCATCATTTCAACTTAATCAGTATGAGTTTTTGACACAGTAGTAAACATATAAGCAGAGAGTATAACCAGCCTATCAGAAATATTTTTAGAAAATGATTGTAAATATACAAAAAAGTAAGTACAAAATGTTTTATTCTTATTGAGTAACTTTCTTTCAAATATTTTACCCATTCTCAACAAAAACATACCTGTAAACGACTACAATGAGTAAGCATTCACAAGAGCCATTTCAGTATAGTGATGTATCTGTGCTGGAACAGATACTGCTATCTGTAAATAGAGCAGAAATGCCTGCAATAAAAAACCCGGCTTGCTCAAATATCACCCAGTTCTAGCATTAAAAAAATCTTCCTAAAAAGCATCCCTTAGGTAGGATTTGCTCTAATAGAGATGTGATTTCCTAGAGCACTTCAGATCTTAGCAAGAGGTGCTGATGTAGAACACCGAAGGCTGCCTCCCTCAGTGGAGATTAGACTTCAAAAGTTCTGCAACTGCTAAATATGTAGCCTGTAATTTAAATGGCTTATTGTGCAGAGCAGACTATATTTTTAGATGCAGCACTGATCAGAAGTCACATTGTCGCAGTGATAAACAATGTTGTTGTTTGATAATTACATCAGATTACTGCTAACTACTTTGAATCACTTTGAATTATACTCTGTTGAAAGTGTCCATTCTACTTTTTTTTTTTTTTTTTTTTTAATAAATTTCTCCCTAATGTGCTTTGGTAGCTATTTGACCCACCCATTCATTAGGATTCTCCCTATCACTTGTAATGTCTTTGACTCTAGGAAATAGGACTAACACAGGCCTCCTCTGATGCATGTGAAGTTAAGCTCCGCCTTTTTTTCCAATTGCTGCTCATACATCACCACCAGGCAGCCAATGTGCTCAGAGGAAAGCGCATGATCGTCAGTTCTAATGGATCGCCTGGCAGACACCTGAGCCTGCCGACATTACTTAGTAGTGCTGGGGAGAGAGTGCCATCTTACCCGCCCAGAAGGAGCACATCCAATTTTGCTCTCTCGGGCACTGGCTGCCAGTGGCACACATCGTGATTGAGATTCAAATTCGTGAACCTCAGATCATAGTGACAGTGCCTCAGTCAGTTGATTATGTATTATGCAAACGTTTGTGCATCTCTGGTTAAATGACATGTTAAAATGAATGCAGAATGAATGTAAATTACATGTGTAATTGCAGAATTTTAATAGCATTGTCCAATGGCATAAATAACTAGATTTCTAAAGCTTAATAAACTAAAATACAAAGATTATGGACTTTAATGTTCATTGATTTGCTTATAAAGTGAAAAATATTCACATCACAATACAGAATAGGATCCTTGTTAAGTTGACTGTCTACTAACCAAGACCCAAACAAGGGTGATATTAATCCCTGCAGGCATGTGTGTGTGTGAAGGGCATCGGGGCACATTTGTTGGCCCTCCAGTGAGAGGTCGGGTACAGTGTGTGTCCTGGGGGTGGTGTTTGTCACGTCGGGGAATCTTGTTATATACTCGCTGTTACTCACCACTGCGATAAGTCATCGTTATGGCGCTCCAACCTGGCAACCCAGTGATAAGGGAGCCATGTTCAATCACGGCGGCGGCTAATATTTCAAATTCCATATTGTTCGCCTCCAGCTGGAGATACCCCTCTCTACAACCTCGCTCTCTCTCTCTCACTCTCTCTCTCTCTTGCACTCATAGACAGAGTCACAGAAGGGAGGGGAAGAGGTCTTCTCAGCTTCTGATGAAGCTCTCTAGGGGCAGTGTCAACATTAACTACCCCACAGTGCCACTGTCACAGCCAGAGACGGATGCTAACATTCAGCACTACAGCCCGACACACAGTGGGGAAGAGCCCTGAGTGTGTGTCAAAGCAAAGCAACTGTTCAACTCACATAATCAAATGTGCCAAGGACAAGCCAAGGTCTTGCATATATCACTGGACTGAACACTGCTTTGCAATGTAAAGCTTTAAGGTTTATTTTTTTGTAAAACCTCTGATCAAACATGCCCATACAATGATAGTTTTTTAAATGGTAAGGTGATATAAATACATAATGACAACCTACATACACCTACATAAACATTTATTCAACATATCCTGCAGGTGACATACAGGGGTTAGACAATGAATCTGAAACAGCTGTCATGTTAGTGTGGGAGGTTTCATGGCTAAATTGGATCAGTCTGATGGCCAATCTTCATTAAAGTCACATTGCACCAGTAAGAGCAGAGTGTGAAGGTTCAGTTAGCAGGTAAGAGCACAGTTATATAGTATATTACAATGCACACAACATTATGGTGACATACCAGAGTTCAAAAGAGGACAAATTGTTGGTGCACGTCTTGCTGGCGCATCTGTGACCAAGACAGCAAGTCTTTGTATCTAAATATTATTGAGCCACTTTGGGGTGTTTTGGAGGAGCGAGTCAGGAAACGGTTTCCTCCACCAGCATCATGTAGTGACCTGGCCACTATCCTGCAAGAAGAATGGCTTAAAATCCCTCTGACCACTGTGCAGGACTTGTATATGTCATTCACAAGATGAATTGATGCTGTATTGGCTGCAAAAGGAGGCCCTACACCATCCTAATAAATTATTGTGGTCTAAAACCAGGTGTTTCAGTTTCATTGTCTAACCCTTGTATATCCTAAAGGTTGCTTTAACAATTTTACATAAAATTCCAATACATGAGCTCTGTCATCAAAACTGCTTTTGTTAAATTTACATACATTTCTATAAAGGTTTATTCCAATATGAGACATCTGTCATAAAGACTGCTTTTGTCAACTTTACATAAACATCTATAAAGGAATATTCCAATATATTACATCTGTCATAAAGGCTGATTTTGGCAACTTTACATAAACATCTATAAAAGTTTATTACAGTATGTTATGTTGTCAACTTTACATAAACATCTATAAAGGTTTATTCCAATACATTACATCTGCCATGAAGGCTGATTTTGGCAACTTATTTGTTTTATTAATTGTCTGGTTTATTACTTCACTTTTAAAATGTAATTTACTGTAAAAAAACAAACATCTGTATCAACAGGTCCAAGTGAGCATTTCTAACTTATGTTTCAATGTCAAAAACTGGCAAAAGGCAAACTGTAAAAGATGCTACGGTAATTGTTTCCTTTATGTAATAATAACAAATGTTTAGAATCCACACTTTTGACAGAATTTGTTCATTTGTTTCAATGACCTAAAAGTGAGATTACAGAAAGCTGCATCAGGTTTTTGTTTTGCTTCCATTTTACAAAACTTAAAGATGTTGCATTTCGTTGCGTATAATAGCTGAAATGAGAATAAACCTCAATTGATGTGATGTGATATTCATATATGATAGAGGGTCCAGCTTTGCACCGTCACTACTGAAAGAGTTACTGTGATACAAAAGGCAATCCAATGACCACAATTCCTGACAAAAGCTTGAAAGCCATGCATCATCACAATTCTATAGTCACCAAGTCACCATGACTTAATCTACGTGTGGTATTGAACTGACACTGAGCTCAAAGACAGAATTGAGAAGACGTTGACTCTACAAGAGTTCAGTACACTCAACATGAAATTTTCAGAATTTAACTGTAAGGCTGCAACCTACAATTTGTTAGCAAGTTTAGTGGATTACCCCTCATCATCCAGTACCTCAGATAAGGTGTTTAGCATTAGCTTAATGTTCCAACAACAAGTCATGCCAATAGTACCTCATACTCTCACTCTGTCCACAGTTAGTGAAGGCTGAGGAGATTCAGTCTGGGATGCTGCAGTGCTGCTTGTGTTTATACAGCTTTAGGAGAAGGCAGTTTAGCAGGTGCATGGCGCTGTAAGTACAACTGAAATCCAACGCTAAGAGGATTAAAGTAAGGATGATATCTTTCTAGTAAATAACGCTTCGTGAGGAGAGAGAGAGAGAGCTAGAGGGAGAGAGAGAAAAAGAGATACTGAATAATGGTGCCTCCATTCCGCGGCTTCATCCCATCCGCTTTTGAAAGACAAAAAAGAGAGTTTATATAAATAAAAAACACAGGTGTTAAGTCCCTTGCAAACAGGAATGTTTAATGCAGTTCCATTTGGAGGGCGTGCTGGAGAAGATAAACACATTTCTGAACAGACATTTGTTTTTTTTTCTCCTGACTTTAATCCACAGTTACTGCAAGCGCATGCAAAATTGCAGTCGCTGCTTTTTACTCCCTCCTTAACTTTGTACTGGGCCTACAGTTTACTGATGCTAACATATGCAACCTGCTAGTGGTGTCTTTATTTCAGAGTTTGATATTCTGGACCTACAATATTAACTTTATACAGGGAGTCAAATTATGGTAACCCTTTTATAAGCCATTATAAATGTGGTTATAACTTGGTAATAATGCTTTCTAAGCATAATTATAAACACTTATAATTCTAATTCTATACACTGCCTGACCAAAAAAGGTCACCACCTGGATTTAACTAAGCTAATAGGTTAGAGCCTCCCATTGGATAATTACTGCATGGGTGATTATGTTTCAGCTGGCAACAAGTTATTTAACCCTAACTGATGCAGTGATTAGCTTCTTATTTGTCAAACAACCATGTCGAAAGGCACATCCTGTGGTCATGGAGAAGATGTTAATCTGTCTCAGAAAGGTCACATTATTGGAATCAGGCAGAGAAAACATCTAAGGAGATGCGGAAACTACTACAATCAGGTAAAAACTGTCCAATGCATTATTGAAAAGTGGAAGGACATCTTCAAGGAAGGAATTTGGTCAGAAAAAATCTTGAATGATCATGATTGATGATCACTTAATCGTTTGGTGAAATCAAATAATTAAAAAAATATATAATATATAATTTGAGTCATATGAAGCATTATTAGAGTTTATAAAGCATTTCCAAGTTATACCTGTATTTATAATGGCTTATAAATGTAGGCTTCATAGAAAGTGTTACCAAAATCTTTTTTTTTTTTTGGCTTTCAATTTTGTGATGCTAACATTTTTTATTCTCCTCTTTGTAATGGGGATGTACTTCCATAACACTGTGCTGAAAAAGTAAAATAATGAAATTATCCCAATGCTAATTTAATTAGATGCTATTTTTCATGCTAGCACAAAACACTTCATGTTATTCTGGTTTCAACAGCCTAATTTTAATCAGCAGAAGGCCTATGTAGTGCAGAGACCCTGGACTGACATGCAAATAGTCTAATTTTTAATTGTTTTCTTTAGCTTATGTTTTTTTTTTTTTTAATGCCAGCACAACATGCATCGCCTGTTGCTAGCAGTAGTTTTGATTTGTCACAGCCATTCCTAAGTAAAGTTTGAAAATCATGTATCAACACATTTTTTTTCCACTTTGGTGATGACACTTGGCTCAGTGCAGAGGTACAAGCTGGGCCTACAATATTAACTTTTTGAAAGGTCTGATTTCTATCTTTATTTATGTGTGCTAGCATAACGTGTTCCTTTTAGCCAGGTGGTAGCTGTCTTGTTTTAGCAAGGGAAGCACAAAATAGTGTCACAGTCCTAAGACCCAGTGAACATTCTCACATTCTGGCCATGGACTATTAGCTTTATATAGTAGCAAGTGCTACTATATTTTCAAATGACTATTTTGATGCTAGCATCTCTCAGACAGGTAGTACCTGCCTCGTTTTAGAAAGAAAAAAGTAGAAGACTATGTAGTGTCTCAACACTAGGGCCCAGAGCCCAGTCTCATTCTGACAATGAAAGCTGAGTCCCTTCTTTTTATTACTCTACTGGGTTTCAGACTCCTCTGAAAAGGAAAGAAAGGTTATCGCACTCGCTCTGTGTCAGCTAGGATAATAAGACTGAACACCTGGGCCCTGCTCTCGATAGCCAGCCTTTCTCAATTCCCTCCATCCTTTCCATCTCCTTCTTGCACCCTCCTTTCTCCTATTTTTAATTTCTTAATTCCTCTGAGGCACCCTCCATGACTACCTGGGGTCCTTAGCTGCCCACTCATGGGGAGCGAAGTGCTGGATGTTTACACCTGCTAGGCCCTGCTCAATGCCCGGGGGTGGGTTAGGGCGGTCTGGATAGCTCCGCCTCCCCAACCCCTCTCCCAAAGAGAACAATCAGCCCATAGCAGGTCATCAATGGGCTTCCCAGCTGGGAGCCAGTTCTCATTGAGTGGAGAGCGCTTGAGGAGAGTGGAGGGGACAGTGAGTCAGGCAACTCCAGTGGCCAGAGAGTGCCTGGGTGGGGCATTCGGCTGATTCCTACAAGCCCACCGCCTACAATGAGGGTAATTCCTGAACTGGTGAAGTGGAGAAAGGGGAGGTGGGGGAAGCTCATGCTGAGAGGTTATGAGGGACTTGAGAGCTATGAAGAGGTGTGGGTTACAAAGTGGTGTTTGGAGAATCCGTATTGTATACACACAACATCAGGGCAATAAAATTTGAAACTAAGATATACATTAAGCTTTTATAAAGCTCAGAAATGCAGTTATAACCATGACTTTGTTATTAGACAGTGCCAGAGATATGGTTTTAAACACTGTTTTATAAAAATAATGATTGTAATTGTTATAGTCATTAGTATGATATTACTTGTATTATTAAGCTAAATAAGCAGGGTGTCCCCTTTTGCTTATTTACCCAAACAACAGGAATAACCTTAACACTAATGAAGATATTGTGATAAAATTTGGATCAAATATAACTTTGTAAAAAAGACTGACATGCACAATTACAGTGCACGTACACGTGTGTTAATTCTGATGACTAATATCCACGGCTGTCGGAGTGGAGGCCGGCGCCTATCCAGTTGTGTTCATGGGTCTACTGTTGCTACAGTGAGACATTAAAGCCCTCAGATACCTTTGTGGACAGAGCATGGGACTTTAGCTATTTCACCCTGAGAATTGTGCAGTGATCCGTGCATAATGTATCAATGCACAGTACAGGAGGAAGTGTTCATAGTGTGAACATACTGAATAACAAACTATTCAGAAGATGTAACAAGAATTTCTGAAAATTCTTGAAGCCAGTAATGAAACCTTGCATTCTCAACCTGGTGAAGAAATGGGAAACGACAGGGTTATTGATGGATGCTTATGGAGGTGGGCAACCAAAGATGTCAGAAGTAACAGTGTAAACTGTGAAGGACAGATTGTAGGCATTGCCCCAAAAATCACTACAGAGACTTGCACAGGAGATTCCAGAAGAACATGTCAGAAAAGCTATTAAAATAGGACGTCTCCATGTATGTAGCATCAGCTGATCAGGAGAAAAGAAGTGCATGCTGGACATTTTCCTGGTCTTTTTCACAAACACTAAAGTATATTTGCTCCAAATTTCATGACCAGATCTTCACTAGTATTAAAGATATTCACGATTGTTTGGGTAAAGAAGCAATAGGATACCACCTTGCATAAATCGTAAAATGAATCTGCTCAACACTAATGTATAACTGAAAGAATCCATAGAGAGCACAGAAAGGTTAATGACATCAGACAGCTAAAGTTATCAGTGGCAAGACAAGCCAGTTACTACTGTTATTCCTCCTGTTAGATTATGTGACATGATAATTTTAGGTGAGCTTATGTGCTCAGGCCTCACAGCTTAATGGCTGGAGAGCTGTCACTAACCACTTGAGGCTTGTCAAAAAACATTTAGTGTGGGACATATGAAGCTGCTGTGGGCAGCCTTACAAAACCTCAGTCAGCTGGGACATGTTTTAGCTCCATCACGCTCTCATCTACCCATGTGAGTTAGACCCACACTGGAAAAATAGTGGAATTATCTTCTAAACATGTTTGAACTCTACCTACATACCATTTGAACATTTCTTAAGACGTGAATAAGCACTTAACATCTTTTATATGCATGAATGCTTCAGATGTAGTTACTATCTTCTGTCTCAACGCTGATGCATGTGGTATGTCATTGTGTAGGCAACCTTTAAATACAGCTTTTTTAATGTATTTAATTCACTGTACATAATGTAAAAATAAATAAATACATTATAATTAACAACCAATCAGAAAAAGTTTGGATGGAAGATGCAAAAAACAGAGTTTTCTTACATTTACTCTAAATTTTATTTCATTGTAGACACTGAAGCCAATATTTTCCATGTTTGTCTGGCTTATTTAATTTTTTTTGTTAATATGCATCCATTCCTGCATTTCAGGCATTGAGCACATTCTAAAAATGTTGGGATGGTAAAGCATACAGTTTAAAGCACACAATTTTGGCGCTGAGGATGCAAAGCAATGAAGTGTTTCTTATTTTGTCCCATTCTTCCTTACATCTTAAGATGTGCAACAATATGAGGTTGTCTTCATATTTTTTGTTAAAGAAATTTGACACATATTCTTTAATGAGCTCAGTTCAGGACAGCATGAAGGCCAGTTCAGTACCCGCACCCTCTTCTGTTGAACAAGAACATGAAATATGCATCTTGGTTTCATATGAGATTATTTTTTTGTTGTGTTCTTGCACTGTGCCTATTGGATTTGGAGTCGCAGCACACCAGTCAATTGAAACAGAGCGCAAAATGATCATCATGGGCAAAGGATGTGATTTGACTGATGTCCAAAAGGGCATGATGATAGGGTACCGGGTATAGCATGGTGGTGGTAGAATCACAGAAATCACAACCTTCATGGGATGCTCTGGAGCCACTGTAGTGAAGGTTTATTGAGAATATCTCATACATTGTAGGACTTTTCGTACATTGATTGCCTCCCAGTGGCATAACAATGGTATGCCAAAGGGAAGGATGACTTCGGCAAGTGGTACAGAGTGTTCTCCTGTGACTGGAATGAGCATGAGCGCATGCCAAGATGAAGCAAAGTCATCTAAGCAAGAGGTGCCTACTTTGAAGAATGTAAAATATAAACATATTCTGGTTTGTTTAACACTTGTTTGTTTACTAAATAATGACATGTATTTCTTCATAGTTTGGATGACTTTAATATTAATCTACAATGTATAATTATATTAATAGTAGACATTTGTATATATTTAACAATATATCTATTGTTATTATATAATGAATATAATTTTTAACAATTCCAAACTCTTGGCTGGTACTGTACCTATAGTAACTGTTTTTCTTAAGAAATATATTTAATTTTTGAGGAACTTAATTGAATCACATAAATTTACTGCATTATTTTAAAACACAGCCAGAAGCCAATGAAACAGCATGAGGTTTTTCTAGCAGAACAGTGACAGATTCATGACCCAAGCTAATTTGGTCACAGCCCCAGTGATGTTCCCCCACTGACACCTCCATCATAACTTTTTCCCTGCCGCACACACACACGCACACACACACACACACATCTGTGAACTACAAGCTGGTATCCTCTGCTTTAAAATGGGCTGACAGTGCTCTTTAATCCAAAGGGTTTCAAAGGTGCTCTCCTCCGTGAATACAAAACACACAGGTTTCTGAACTTTTGATCATGGTTGAAGAGGGAGAGACGAGCAAAAAAAAAAAATCGAAATGCCTCTCAATGAAGTCTTCACAGGACGGGTTCAGCCATAGTTCACATCAGGCCTTTGTGCTTCTCATCCAGCCAGAAGTATTAACAAACAACAGGTTGTATTAAATCTCAACAACAAGGCCTACAAGACTGATCTAATGCAATTTCATCTTAGAACTTCAAGCATTTCCACCATGTTCATGTACACTGTGAAGAAACGTTTGCTAACATTTTACTGTAGGATACTGTTTATAAGGCTTCCTGCCACCTACAGTAGCTTCTCAGGACAAATGACCTAAACCTACATAAACATATAGGCTTATTCCAATAAGTGGTATCCATCATAAAGGTTTCATTTGCCAATTTTGATGAAAGTCTTGCAATGCAGGTGATTTGTCTTTTGGTATATTTCTTGAAATACTCTACCTTCTGATAGCAATCAGGAAATCAAATGCTCTGAGGACATAAAGAAAAAGAGTGCTTTTAGGCCCCAGGACTGTAAAAATCCATTCCAGACCAAACAAATGATCGGATGGCTTTCCTGCCTGGCCACCCACCTACTTACAGTGATGCTTGAGAGATTGTCTTTATCAGCTTTTTCTATATATCTGCACAAATTTGACCTAAAACTTCATCAGATTGTCGCACAAGTCCTATAGATAAACAACTATAGATAAAGAGAACCAAAGCTAAAAAAATATTAGACTTGGCTATTTATTGAGGAAAATAATCCAATATTGCAAGTCTCAGAAGAAAAGGAAAAAAAAGTATGTGAACCTATACGATTATCAGACAGTTTGAAGATGAGACATGTGTTGTCAATCAATGGGATGACAATCAGGTGTGAGGGGGTGCCCTGTTTTATTTAAAGAACAGCGATCTAGCAAAGTCAGGCCTTAAACATGCTCATGGAAGAGCATGTATGATGGGATGAACAAAGGAAGTTTCTGAAGACAGCAGAAGAAGAGTTGTTGATGCTCATCAGACTGGCAAAAGTTACATTACAAGTTAAATTAAACCTTTAATATCCTACTCAACCATTTGGTAGAGCCCATTTAAGTCAATGTATCTTCTTATTGAAGGTGTTGAGCTTAACACCACATGATTGTGCCATCTCTACCAATCGGTAGAGGTATGTTATTCTTTCTTTACACTAAAATATTCTTTACTTTCATGCAAATGTTCTTAAAAGAGTCTACCATTAAAATATTCCTCAGATCACTAAATGTGATGTTGGACCTGCAGTTGCCATGTATGTATGTATGTATGAATTTTGACAAAAAGTTCTTATTTAGACTTTTACAACATTTTCCAGAAAATAATATGTGGGTGGAGCATAAAGGTGCCTATGCCCCACCCACAAATGAGAGTTGGCAAAAACAGAAACTATTTTATGAACTTCCATTCATTTAACAGTATTTACTGTACCTCTGTTTAAATCCTAAAGCATTCAAATGCCCAGTTCTGCTAGTGACGACGGGATCCCACCAACAGGTTTCTGCTCCATATGCTAATCTCATTGCATAATGGCTGCTCATAGGGTGGCCTAGTTAATGAGCTTCATTAATAAAACGTAAGCAGGCGCTGGATTTGTCCATTAGCAGGAGGCTGCATTTACTGTAACAGTCTGTTAAACAAGTCAGGGTCCGCCCCTCCATGGGAAAACAGCTGGTGTAATGATGGAAACACTTCTCATCTTTTTTTCCCACTTACCCTTCTTCTCTCCACTTCAGTTCTTTGTTTATTTGTTCTTTTTCTCGACTGGTCAAGAACATCGCATAGCTGGACACTGTGGTATTTTTCCTCTCTCGCTTTCTCATATTTGGTTCTGTGAGAATTTTCGGGGGATGATAAGAAGTGTACAGTAGCAGGAATGGAGAGAGAGAGAGAGAAAGAGAGAGAGTCTGAATTGTCTGAGCCCTGTGGATGTTGCCACAGTAGAGCAATCTTAACACTAATGATGCATGCTGCTTCCTCACTGTTTCCCCAAAAGTCTCCTCACTCATTCTTTAGCACATTCATGTAACAGTGTGTTAATGAAAGAAGCTTGACATGTACATGCTGTGAAATGAGGACGAGGTTCATTAACAAATGACAAACAGGCATGAATATGTTCTCTTCTTATTCTGCTTCTTGCTTCCTATTGCCTAAGTTGACTTGATATAGCTGCTCACTGTAATAGTGTTAGATTTAAGGAGAAGTGTTAACCAAACTGGTTTGGTGTTTAGCAGGTTTGCCTCTCAGCACTGATGTCTTAGGTTCGAGTCTTCATTTGGGTGTAGTTTCCACGTCTGCTTGGAATTCCTCCAGGGTCTCTGGTTTCCTCCCACAGTCCAAAAACATGGAGATCTGGTGAATAATCAAGAGCCCATGGTTACAACAATACTAATGTTTTTTGTCAGATCTGAATTGAAGTAAATTATATAATTTCTCAGATTCACATTCACATTCTTAATTTGTCTTTCATCTTATTGAATTTAACGCTACATTTACTGCTACTGTAATAACACTTTAGTGTAGGTTGTTCATAAGGGTACATGTCACCTACATAAACATTTATAAAGGCTTTTTTCCAGTCTGGCATTAACTTTGGCTAATCAAAATGACTAAATGTATGAGGATGCTTGAAATAAGCTGTTATGTATGTTTATGTAGGTTTCGAAAGCACTGCTGGATGAAACTACTTGTCAAAGTGGAATTTGAAGATATCTTATGATACTTCTCATTGTTACTATGATCAGAAATGTGAAGTTTGCTAGCAGTAGGTCTCTAGTCAGTGATGGATGAGTCAGAATCAGACTTCTGTCAGTCTACAGTCGGGTTAGAAAAGAACTGTGTGCTATTGGTCAGGTCATGTCGAGTTCAGAGAGAATTATATGCAAGCTATATTTAAGTCTGAACTGAAAGTTCATGCCTACGTAAAGGTCGACCCAGTAAGTGAAGAACATCAGAAAAGATAAGAAGAAAAAAAAGACTTTGTCCATCCTGAGTTACTGAGCAGCAGAAGAGAACTCATGAGAAGAGAATAACTTTTCTTCTCTTCAAAGGGTCATGGAAAGGTTCTTCAAAGGTTGATGGTTGATGGGTATATATATATATACACACACAAGAGTGAATCAAAATGGTCCTCACTTTAGTTTAAAACTTCTTGGCTGCAATATCTTAAGAAACACTTTCTGTACTTGGTTGCCGCCTCCACACTAACTGCTGTGCAGGTTTGAACATGTTACATCAGTTCATTTATGACTGCAGTGCAACAAAAATGGCCGCCACACTTATGACTTGCACAAAGATCAGGGTAACACTTTATAATAACTTTCATTAATAAGCCATTAACTAATGATTAATAACTGTGAACAAATCATTAGTTCAAGAGAATCTGAACATGAACAAATGTTTATAAATGACAGTTCATGTACTTACTAATGATTGTATTCATTTTTGCAAAATCATTAGTAAATCATTTGTTAATGAAATTCTCATGAACTAATGATTTGTTCACAGTTAATAATCATTAGCTAATGAGCTATTAATGAAAGTTATTATAAAGTGTTACCAAGATCAGCATGCAGTGATTTCTTGCAGATGTGTTTGGACATCAAACAAAATTTGGGCTGATACTCTAAGGAAGGTGAAAGTTTATTAAAAAGAATCCTTACTGGTGATGAAACATAGATTCATCACTACGAGTCTGAGAGTAAACAGCAGAGTATGGAATGGAAACATCCTCAATCGCCGACCAAGAAAATGATAAAAAGTCAAACTTGGAAAAATCGATGCTGACAGTTTTCTGGGTGTAAACGGGGCGGATTTAACCAACACGCAAACCACGCAATTGCGTGGGGCCCCGGAGATCAGGGGGCCCCTGCTGGCCAAAAGAGGTTGGCAAAAAAAGAACGTTTTGGTTCTCTGCTGATTTTTCCGTCCAAAATCAGTGTTACGCTATATTAAAAAGAGGCAGGTTGAGCACTTGGACCCAGCAAAAAACAGTCACTCAGTCGGAAGCCTGTTTCCCTTTAGACTGCTCACTAATGTGTGATTGGCCATCCCTCCCAGCGGTCACTCAGTCAGCGTCTGGACTTTCAAACCATCCATCCATTATCACACCTGCTTAATCCTTATCAGGGTCGCGGTCTTGATTTGGCCTATACTTCTCGTTCTCTCTCTGTGTGTCCGTGCATGCATGCATGTGTGTGTGTGTGTGTGTGTGTGTGTGTGTGTGTGTGTGTGTGTGTGTGCACGCGCGTCTACCAGTCTGTGATAAGCCATCCATTTACATGCCTCTAAGATTAACTTTTATCAAAATAATTCAGAATTCCTGCTTATTTTTACTCAAAAATGAGGTACAATTATGTGTAAATGAGGTCTATTGACCATACAGTCCAAACATAAGTGTAACATTGGTGATAATGAATTGGTGTGAAGTTGATTATCAAGGTGTAACACAGAATTGGGTGATAATTATATATTACACGGTTTTAACAGTTTATCAATATTTAATAATAAATATTTAATTAATGATTAATATAATAATAATAATAATAATCATAATCATAATAATAATAAAATTAATAATATTTTAATAGTAATTATTAGTATATTATTAATAGTAACTAGTAATTCCTAATAAAATATTAATAATAATGTTTAAGTAATGTTTAAAATGTATGTATAATAATTTTTATTTATTAATAATCAATAATAATTTAATTTATGTTTAAGCCTGTACCCCACCATAACCATAAAAAATAATCTGTTTTATTAGGGCCCCCAGACATGACATTGCTTGGGGCCCCAGAACTTCTAAATCCGCCCCTGGGTGTAAAAGAATAAGAGGATGGACATTCATGTCTGAAGAGGTGAAGACAGCAGTGCATTAATGACTCACAGCTCAGCCAAAAACATGTTTAATGAGGGAATGTGAAAGTTTGTTGATAGATGGACAAAGAATGTTGAAATGCCAGAAATTATGTGGAAAAATAATGTATTTGTTTTTTTTAAAGGGATTAAAATAAATGTTACAGCCAGAGTGCAGATCACGTTTAACTCACTATCATATATAAGTCAAATAATTCTATGGATGGTGAACTTGTTATTCTCTGCGATGGAGAACCTGTTATGTGGTTCTTCAAATAAATTCTATAGAACTCCAAAACCCTTTTTTGCTACTATGTATAACCATCATTCTTTTGTAAAAAGCACTTTACTCTAAACTCTGCACTATTGAGAACAAATGGAAACTATTTTTTAAACTGTAAAGAATCATTCCAGCTGTTGGTGGGTAAAATGAAAAGTTCACCATAATCATGTAGCATTTAAGCTTCCAAAAATGTCTTTGATGATTTTAGACGAGGCAGATGTATTCCCTTGGGTCTGGACCAAACTGGGATAAATCCGAGACATCATCTATTTTTCCACCTTTCTTTTTTTGTGTGTGTGTGGGGTGGGGGGGGTGCAGTGGTACATCACTACATCACTCGTCCGAACGCTCCAAAAGATTACTAGAGCGAGTCCTGGAGGCATAGTTTTTAATAAAGCACGGCGTGAGCGTGTGTGTGGAATTTCACTGCAGACGTTTGGAAGAATGTTTATTAAGGGGGTGTCAGAGAGGTGTTGAAATGTCTGAGGGGTGAGAGGGCGGCAGGGAGGGCCTCGGCGGCTATGCAGCATGTGGGCAAAGCCATCGCTTATTTGCAGATGTTATCAGGTCACGACTCCAGCAAAGCCCTAGCCGCTCCCCAAAGACACACAAAAAAATGCCCAGATGTTTAAAACATCACACAGGGGCTCTTTAACTTTAAGTTTGGAAATAATCCTAAAACTATATGCCTGGGGCAAAGGCATGTCTTAGTGAATGGTCTCATCCACACAGGGCCCACTTTTCACACAGAGAGACAGGCTGCCCAATAGAATGATTTGTATTACATGCAGAAGTCGTATATTGTGAGTATTACTGGAATTCACACCAGACATATAACATCAGTGACATGTAAGTACAGAATAACAGGAAAACTATGTGACCATCAATGCGACCATTACAATAATAAACTGAAGCTCTTCTAGTGACTCCTTAACAAGATTAGCTACCTGCAATTACACCATTTAACAGCAGGTTTACAATGTGACAGCACAAACACAAAAGCTGTTTGTGTTGAAATTACTATCTATGACCATGTTGACACCATCAGTACAGTCCAGTATTCACTCTATAAATACACTTAAAAGACGAGGGTGCACAGTTATGAATAACATTATCTTGAAACAGTGGCACATGTGAAGGTCTGGAATACATTGAAATGAACACTTGGTTCTTATAAATGAGGTGTGGGATGCTGTGCAGACCTGAGGTCAGTCACTCTGATCAAACATCTATAGGATGTGCTGAAACAGCAAGTCCAATCTGCTGCAGCTCTGCTCAAAACTTACAGGACTTGGATCTGCTGCTAACATATTGATGTCAGCTACACTCTTACAAGAGATGGTTCTTCAAGGGTTCTTTAGTAAAGACAGTGGTTATATACAGAACCACAAAAACTCATAGAACCCAAAGAGATATTTTCATGGTGAAAGGGTTCTTCAGATTGATGAGAAATGTGTTGTAGATGGTTCAATATTTTGAAAATAGTTAGAACCATCTAATACACATTCCTCATCAATCTGAAGAACCCTTTCACCATGCAAAGAACCATTTGTGTTCTTTGAGTGTTCATGGCACAGACAGCAAATTAGTCATATTAGCAAAGGTGTCAAAAGTATTGATATTCATTACTCAGGTAGAAGTACAGATACTAGGGTTTAAAAAGACTTTTATAGAAGTTGAAGTATCAACTTAAGGTTTTTACTCAAGTAAAAGTACAAAAGTACCGGATTCAAAACTACTTAAAGTATAAAAGTAAAAGTAATGTAAGGAAAACAAATGCCAAAACTTAGTCTGCCCCACAGGGGTATATATAGTGCACTACCCCACCCCAAAATTTTTTTTTTTTTTCTAAAAGCTGTAATGACTATAATGTTATATTAAAATGGTAATGTTGAATTTTTTTGGGATGTACTGGCTACCTGTTTCAGCTGCATATATGCCACTTGAAAATGAAAAAAAAAAAATAGTAATGTAAGAGTTATTTTGCACTAAATGTATATTCAATAGCAATTATATGGCTATTTTGTGCTGTTTGGTCTTCTAGGTTATTTAGGATAATTGTTTTATTATTTAGAGTAAATCCTTTATTTTTCTGGAAATCGATTGCTTTCCCTGATTGCAAACTTACTCTGTACTCCATTACTTTTCCCTGAGGAGATCAGGGCAGTAGTTTAAGGTAGCACAGTTTTCTTAGCGTAGCCTGTTATGCTAAGCAATATTTTTTATTTATTTCTTTGTTTGTTGTCCTGATAAAAGTTGGTCCAGAACTGTTAAAGCACTTTTTAGCAAATCAAAAGTTTGCACTTTTTAACAATAAAAGTAGTATTAAAATGGACCTTCCAGGGTTGAAGTCAAAGAACCTTTTTGGTACTACAAGGAACCATTTTTCTGTACACTTGTAAAACAGATGGTTCTTCAATAGTAATTAAAATTATTATACTGTATATATAGCACTCCAGAACCCACTGCATGACTAAATCATTCTTTGCATGGTGAAAGTGTTCTTCAGACTGATGAAGAATGTGTTATAAATGGTTCTATATAGAAGCTTTTTGAAAAACTATTTTCTTTATTAAAATCTCATGTGTTTTCTGAATATACAGTCATAGCAGAAATGGTTCTACACGGTACCAAAAATATAGGTTCTCTGACAAAATTGGAAAACGAATGTTTCGTTACACAGGTAATGGTGAGTTTATATGGTTTTACAGCTGTGATTATATGGCTTACTTGATTCTAAGGTGTCTAGTTAAAGGTTGAAGCATATTGGGTATAGACTGGCTGTTCAGCATCACAGCACTGACACAGTAAAAGAATGTATATATTTTATGTGGTGTCTGTAGACACAGCGTCTGATAAAAACATCCCTATGGTGTGATGATGAGCACTGGACACAGCTAAAACACAGGAAACAGCTGCTTCTTTTTCCTTTTCTGCTGGAATTTTTTGTAAATGGACCCATTTTTCCTTTTAAAGACAACATCCTAATGATGTCCCTTAGTGCCAAATACTGATGGACCTCCTCAGCTTTGGCATCCATGGGAACGCTCTCTTCTCTCACCCACTTTTTTCTCACAACACTTGAAGAATGCAATTACTTAAACTAAGACTGACTCAGCCAAACGTCAAATCTGAAGACCAGGGGATGGCGAAAAGTTATGAAAGAAAGAGAAAAAAGTGGCGTTCTGAGGTTTAACAGGCAAGATGCAGTCGTGAGAAGGTCAGTGATTACTGCCAGAGGATCTTGGAGAAAGCTTTGTGGCTCTTGCCGAGATGGATGTTTAGCCTGGATTTCCGTTCTTCGCTTCCTGTATGATGCATTAGCCTATGAGAATCTTATGAATGCCTGTTTGTAATAGAGCCATGGGCGTGTATAAGACTGGGCAAGAATCCATTAAACAATCTTTAGGAATTAGAAATTGGAAGGAAGCTATCAATTCAAAGAACCCCCTCAATGCTTTCCTTTCGCTGTCCACAAAACAACATATTACAAATCACACATGGACCACTTAACTTGTGGAACAAGCATATCAATATGCTGTCATAACAAAACTGCATAACTCTAAAATCATAATGCTGACAGAGGAAGAATAAAATGTTCCTCACTTTAAAGTACATTAGTAAGTTTTGGGCCATTTCTGATGGTTCATTTAACATGAAACATTTATACAATATACACGGTGTGGTGTTTTTATATGCTGTAAAACATTACTATAATAAAACTAGTTAAGATGTTGCCCAATGTTCTTAGAAAAGTTTTTAAAATTAAAACTCAAATAATAACAAGAAATTTTAGGGAATGTAGCACAACAAAGGCACAGGTATTTTTGGGTTTTGTTGTTCTATGTCCATTGTTTCGTGACCCTCCCACCACTGCTGCTGCGTCCTTGGCTCCGCCTCTGTCCAGTCACATGGTCTTTATGAGTTTAGGTCTCTCCCTGTGCTGTCAAGTCAACATGTGCTGTTTGTTTACATCTTCCACTTCTCGTCTCCAGCCCCAGCCAGATCATGTCACGTCTTGTTTCATTGTTAGCACCTGAGTCTCATCTCTGTTCACAGCCCTGCTTGTCTATCGTGATTGGTTACGTTTGAGTCTTCCCAGTGTTTCAGTCCTCGTCTGTCATTGTATGTCAGCCCTGTTATGTACATGTCTCCACAGCCGCATATTACCACAGCCACAGTGTTTATGTTTGTGTTGGTCACAATAAAAGTCACATTTCTGGATCCACACTGTCTTCCATCTCCTCCTGCTTCACAGCCATAGCCTAGCTTTACATAGAAACCTTTATTCATATATTGTTAATTAAAAATATTTTAAATTGAAGATTTTCTGTGGGCATATTAAAGTGGCTTTCTTTGCTTTGGGGGTGAAACATTTATGCTGCATTCCATTTACCTCAGAAATCAGACCTGGTAATGTCACTCACATTGATTGTGTTCCAGTAGAACATTTGGAAAACCAATATGGACTACCCATGTTAGCTATTAACCCATTGCTAGTTGATAACAATGCTTTGTATGGTATTTTGTCCATCTAAACACTGTAGCTACATACATGTAAACAGGCAGAAGTTAGACAGTACTGCGTGTATGACTGAATAGGAGACAAGTAGACGTTCTAATAAAACACAACAGCAACAGCAAACTGTTTATCTATGTCACACCATCTTGAATTCTGAGATTGGGGTTGGTGGGGCTCTTCAAAGCTTTGTGACCAGGAAATTCAACTTGTGGCAATATTTCAGTTGAATATTGCTACTGGAAACAGAACTTTGCCACATTCCATGCAGAATGCAGTATTAGCAACAGCTATCACTAGCAGGTAGCAACTAGTTATGGGATGTTGGTTAATATACTCATTCAAGTTAATGTTGCCAAGAAAACAAGCTGCTGTTTGACTTGTGGTAACATTTCAGTTGAAAATTCCTACTCAAAACTTAGAAATTTCGATTTAACAGTTTAACTGGAATGCAGCATTAGCAACAGCTAACGCTAGCTGGTAGCAATTACAGTTATGAGATGTTGGCTAATATACTCATTAAAATTAATGTTGCCCAGAGGCTGCTATTCAACTCGTGGTAACATTTTAGATGAAAATTCCTATTGGAAACGTACGAATTTTGATTTCCCAGCTCAAGTGGAATGCGATATTAGCAACAACTAACAGTAGCTACAGTTATGGGATGTTGGTTAATATACTCATTCAAGTTAATGTTGCCCACAGGCTGCATTCATTGTCCGACTAAACTAGGCTGTAGCACACCTAGGGTATTCTAAATGTATTATAAATATTCAAGAGGAGATATTCTCAGAGAAAGCTAAATGCATCTGTTTCTGGGGACAGTTAACATAACTGAGTACTTGAGGCATTTAGGGATTGATCCCTTCATGCTGTTATGTGGTAGTACTGTAATGTGATATGCTTACACATTTTGCTGTAATAATTATCATGTGGCTTTAAAAAAATTGCACTGAGCCAATATATAACTAACAATGCGGCATGAGTGTGACTTCCTATTGTTGTTGTTGACAAAATGTTGAAGTTGACAAACGAGCTTGCCACATCTGCCCCATTTCTTTAATAATGCTCTTTTGCAAAAGCAAGGGGTGTCATCCATTATGGATCAAGGACCTGAACTGATTTTTTTTGCATATGTGTGTGTGTGTGTGTTTGTTATGAGCACAATGTCAGTGTGCACAAGTCAAGGGGAAAAAGTCCTTTGTCTTTCATTCCGTTAATAAACACGGCACGTTAAATATTTCATCCGGCAGCCGTGCGCGCTTCGGTGTTTGTTGGTAAACTCAGAGGCCTTGCCGTTTTGTAACTTATTTAACAAGGGCTCCGCTCTCCTGAAAGCGCTTCCACCCTGAGGAGAGACGTTTCCACTCGACTTTGTGTCTGTCTATTAATAAATTAGCCATTCTGTCACACTCCGCAAATGAAAGATTCAATTATTCACAGAAAGCGATGCATAATTCCTTCGACTCTGTTTTAAAGCAGCCTATGAATAATTTGGCTATTTTACTTTTGGGTAATTGAAGCTATAAATCTAATGGCGGGTGCGCAGAATGAGCTTGCGCACTGACTCACAGTGCAGGAAACAAGCATGAGTGTGCGGTTCCTGTGCTGGCGAATGCTAATCAACAGCATCGTGTATGAATATGCATGTAGTGTTGGGCTTGTATTTCTTATTATCAGAATATAAATCACTCACTTATTGGCGAGTGAGACAGAGAGAGACAGACAGACAGAGAGAGAGAGATTATGTGTAAGAGAGACAGACAGACAGAGAGTATTTCCTCTGGCCTTTTTCCCATGCTTAGTTAGTGATTTGGGGGTATTGCATTAATCAGTGGGAAACATCCCTCCCTCCCTGCTGTACTACAGAAGGAAGACAAGTGAGAAAACTGCAGCTATGGTGATACTGCTTACTGCCATATGGCTCTTATGAGACAAAACTGCTTTATTTTATTCATTTCCTCTGCTTCCATTTTTAACCTCTTTGTTTTCTTCAGCTGTTTGGATGGAAGTGGCCCAATGCTGACCCATAAGGCCTAAAACTATCAGTTACACTCTTAAAAATGAAGGTTCCTGACTATCCTGGATCAAATCTTTACATCCTGTTACGTCTGCTTCTTTAAAGTTTACAGATTCTTTATATACATCTTTAACCTTTTTTCTGCTATTAGGAGCCTCATGTGACCTAGAATTAGAATTCAAGTTAATAGAATGCAAAATATATATGATTACTGTCCAATTAACTTGAATTTCTTTTATCCATTTTTAATAGAAATTTCTTTAGGAAACCAACAGTTCTTCTTTATGACACGTTCTTGTGTTTTAAAAAATGTACAGAACTTAAAAAAGTGAAGGAAAAAAAAACATTTACATTTTCTTTACTTTTTGAACAATGTACAGATGTTAGACTACAGATGTTTAAAAGATCCAAAACAGGAAGGAAGAACCAACTTTGTGCTACACGCACAGGGATTTGACCTCTCCAGTTATCCCATCTGTGGAGTGAACACACAGTAAGGGTCTGGAGTGGTTGGAAACCCTCTCATCTGTGGCACCCGGGCAGCAGTTGTGGCTTAGGTGCCTCTCTCAAGTACCCTTCAGCTGTGTCCTCTTAGTTCAAGTGCAGAAACTGGCAAGCTTTTGGTCCCAAACACAATTGTCTAACATTTAGGCCATGGCTAGCCCCCTATAGTTCTGTTCATGGATACGGCTGTCAGATAAGAGGTACTGAACTCTCACTGGTGTGCCACTGGACCTTCACTGAGGTGGGGAAGTACTGAACCTTACATAATAGGATTTTAATAATCGTTGTACACTTTTAAAACTACTTTTGAATTGCTGTTACTGTGACAAGAAATGTAGATATTTTAGGTGAGATAAAGCACCTAAAGTGTGCTATTCATATTAAATGGTACCAAATATTACACCATAACCTTGTATATGTTCACCACCCCTTCTATAATAACATTTAAACTGATTAGAGAAAATTAATGAAACAAGATGGCTTCAGATGAAAACAAAAATGTTTCAATATTCATTTCCATCACTTTCCCACTCACCCACACACACCCTTCACTGCACTTCCACCCTGGCTGTCTCAATTAACCCATGCTTAATCTCGGACCTCCTGTAGCAGGCTGTATAAAGGAGTCGGGGCCGAATGGGAGATGCTATCTGCCAGAGAGATTACGCTGCCACAGCCAGATCAAAGACGCCTGGACTTTAGGCCCCAGCGATTAGCCCAAATTAAATAAAGTATGTCTGTTTAAACTTCATTAGCAGCTGGGCGTTTGCTTCAGCAGAATGGGCACAACTCAAGCGTCCTTAATTAAAAGATAATCCAAAAGGATCGCTCCTTAATCTCCTCCCAAAATATGCTTTTTTCCCCCCTCTTTTTTTCCATTAGGGAGTAAGAGTCACTCAACAAGCTCATAAGGTGTTTTCATTGGCCGTGAAAGAGCCTGAGCAACGTCCTGGCAGGAGCTTTCTTAATCACACTGGTCCAAATAGCGACAGGAGAGAGTGAAAGAGCAAATCAGTGAAAGGGAAACAGGGGTGGAGAGAGGGAAAGAGAGGGAGAAAGAGAGAGAGAGGCTCTTCCTGATAACATCAATTTAGCATGCTATTATCTAAAATGGTGGGATACCACACTCCTGCACAGTCTGACATAAATCTTAGAGAGCTGGGGGGACATTGAATATGCATGAACTGAAACTGATATGACACTGCTGGCACATTAATATTCCTGTCACTGGAGGTTTTCAAACTTTCAAGTGGATGACTTGAGCGAAGCCAGTCTGGAGTCGCTCTAAAACAGGGCCAAAAGAACATGATCTATAATTAAAGATCTACAAGCCTGTGAACTCTGGCGGGAGAAAGAGCAGGAGAAGAACGAGGCTGTTGACTTCAGGTCGCCCTGACAAATCAACGCACCAGAACGCACAAATAAAGAGATGAAAAGACCTTCAGTCAATGTGTATGAAATGGAAAACACTGATCTTGATTAATTGAAATTGAAATTTAATCATATTTATGGTCCAAATAAGAAGGTTCTGAAACCTTCGGTGCATAGCTCCTTAAAATTATATAATAATTAAAACTTTTCCTAAAACATCTAAGCCATGAACATCAACAAAGCTTTATTTTTAAGAAGCATATCATTGCTGTCATATGAAAACCATGTGTCTCCAATACCACCCTTGGCTCAGAGTGGTTGCTCATTGTTCTTGTGGTTATTATAGACGTTATCTGGTCCACTGTGGTGCGTTGAATGCTGTGTACTGTTGTTGCCCTCTGGAATCAATGGCCCACTGTTATGCTATTAGGAGGCTCTTACTGTACATTAAGTCCATTCTCAGTGCCTTCACTACGGTGAGTCTAGAACATCCCACAAAGTTTGTGGTTTCTCAAATGCAACCTCCCATCGCCCAATACCCAATTATGATGCCCTTTTAGACATCAGTCAAATCACATCTTCTGGCCATGATGATTGTTTTACACTTTGCTACAACTGACTAGTGTTCTCGCTTGTTTATACATGCAGCTAACCCTGTCGCCTGGCATCTTCGGCGTCTCAGGACAAGTTCATTTCAAAGCAGTGGAGATCGTAAAATTCTGATTTGACTGTGTATTTCATAATGAATAGACCTATAGAAATTCTCCAAAAATCATTGGGATAAAATGACTTTTACCATAAAATTCTTTTTTTAAGTTGGGAATGTTTTTGTTTTCTTCTCCTGTAACATTACCATATTGGAGATACATGGTTTTCAAAGGACTGCAACAAAGTATATATATATATATATATATATACAGTTGTCCATAACTCAACACTGAATCAAAACATTGTCAAAACTGTCACTTGTTGGCCTCATCACTCTTTATCTGCACCATGTGATTTCACCCTATGCTTGCTAAGTAACCGAATAACTATCATATTCCCCACTAACCCTATAATTAGGGGTTGCTTTGGATTCTGCTCATTTTTTAATCTAGCATTTAGGATTAGTCGTTCCTGCTTGGTGTTTATATTTATGACTATAAATTGCAGGGCTCAGAACAGCCAAAACAAATCAGTCTGTCCTGGAGTTCCCCCATCTGTTTACTATCCTCCCTCGCTACGTTCATTTTTTTCCCTCTGTGGCATCGTTTTATCCAAAGGGAGGACTGAATTTGACCCCTTTGCAAGGACATCATCAAAAGTCAGATGAAAGTTTGAGCTTTGGGAGCAGTAAGTCTGTGCGGTTTGTTGTATTGTTGCTATAAAAGGGAATGGATGAGTGCACTGCTTAAGATGCATTGAGCCAACGTTGGGTACGGGTTGGCGAACTTTCAGTAAATCTGTTGAAGTTAAAGTCGAAAACGCTGGCACTTGCAGTTCTTGTCACTTGAGGAACTTCTCAACTAACAGAATTGGTGCTTTCCTTCGTATACCTTCAGGAACGGGGCTGAGCTTACCTTCTGACGTTTGGATAATATTAAAGATTAAAGATTGTTAAAAAGAAATTGAGACAGATACATAAAAGATCCACCCTGAGAATTGGATAAGAGACAAGACTCAAGCAGACAGGCGATGCTCTTTAGATTTATCACTTCGCTGTAGGGGTCGAGCTGGACACCCTTGACATGTTGTTTACAATGAGCCTCCCAGGCTCCCTAAGCCATATTACTGAATCTCTACCCGGCACTATTCAGATCGATGGAGTTCACCTGGATCAATCTTCTCTGGGATTACATCTGCGATACAAACTGGGCCGAGCAAGGTGTTTCTCCACAACGCGCTGGAAAAAGAGACACATTGATGTTACCTTAGTAGTAGTGACAGATATAAAAACCGAGTCCAAATTGACGTGTAAATAACTGGCCGAACGTACGAGTGCAGAAAAACAGAGGGCACTCCATCCAGAGTTACGGCAATGAAAAGGAAAAACAGGTTACCATGGAGAAACACAGCGGAGAGAGCGAGAGAGCAAGAGAGACAGAGCAGGAGAGATACCCATCAGCAGGATTGTTAACAGACATATTTCATAAATTGATCCGGCTCGCACAACAGAAGCGCCAGAGCAGGCACATAGCCTGACCTTGACCATCTCTTAAGCACACCAACCATAAATAAATAAAACCAAGCTCCTTTGACAGGTACTGCCCATAGCTCTCTCTCTCTCTCTCTCTCTCTCTCTCTCTCTCTCTCTCTCTCTCTCTCTCTCTCTCTCTCTCTCTCTCTCTTTCTCTCTCTCTCTCTCTCTCTCTCTCTCTCTCTCTCTCTCTCTCTCTCTTTCTCTCTCTCTCTCTCTCTCTCTCTCTCTCTCTCTCTCTCTCTCTCTCTTTCTCTCTCTCTCTCTCTCTCTCTCTCTCTCTCTCTCTCTCTCTCTCT
>BRDA01072884.1:0-14770 GCA_036984385.1 Crenuchus spilurus | reverse complement strand
GATTAGCCCTGTATTGTACCTCATTTAATATGCAACTTCAACATGAATAGGCAGGGATAGACTGAACATGATAAATGCAAATGTAATTTTTGATAAAAATTTTTGCACCTTATATACATACATGCATACAGTATATATATATATATATATATCACACAAGGTATGAGGCCTTAATGGGAACAGATGCATTCACAAACAAACAGAGAAGCCATAATAATGCTGTAACCTTCTAAACCTTACATTAACCTGCCCTGGACTTTCATAAGCAGAGGTTAACATGACCTAGAAGATCCGGCATGTAAGGCATGTAACGATCTTTGGATCAGCTATAGTGGGTTTAACCTTCCCTAATAATACCAGCATGCCCAGCAGCAAGGCGCTGAGGTCAGGCTTTTGAACAGAGAGCAGAAATCTATCCTGCCGGGCCGCATGGACCTCCGGACACTCCAATTCTCTCTTTTTTTTTGGCTGCTTGCTGTTAATTTAGCCAGTTGGCGGATCCTGCCCGTGTCAGCAAGCTGAACTGAATGGCCAAATGTCACGGCGGTACAATGGCGCTGAGGACTCGTCAGCCAGGCCTGTATCGCTACATGGCAGCCGCACAGGAAGATAATAGATTAATTTCATGAGTGTCAGAGCCCTAGAGCACAATATCTTCCCTCGCTTATTTTATTATTATTCTCAGAGAGGTAGGGCAGTAAGACGGATGGCTAAAAATCAGGAAGAAAGAAGCTATTTCAGTTGGAACTGGACAGAGAGAGGCTACAACAACCAGCAACTACTTGAAACTTCAAACATAGAGCTCTTTAATACAAAGCTCCTTTGAGTTACCCATCTCTAGAACTATGACCATTAATCGCTCTAGGTTATGATCTTACAAGGATTGTAGTAAAAGGCCTTGGAATTCCTATTAGGGCATTTTCCTGGGTATGGGTCTATTCCCTGCCACACAATCAATCTACACTTCAATGGAGCCTTTTCATCCCATTATGAAGACCAGGAATGTGACAGCCTCTAAAGTCTGTCACAAAACAACCCCAAACGAACAAAGAAGCCATTGGATCGTTTCGTCTGATTGAGACGTGCAAGAAAACCTTGCATTATTATGCAGCTGTGAAGCCTATCTGGTGTTCAGAAGATCATGCGCATAGCTAGCATTACTGGTCCTCAATGCTCGCCATAAAACACATGGCTGGAATTTTTCGCCTCCTACTGCGGGATGCCACCCTGGCCAGAGCAATTTGCATGTGTGATGTCACCGCTCCATAAAAGGGCATGGAATTGCTGGACGTGGTCATTATGCGTTCCATCAATGTCCTCTATGCACTGCCTGGAGGCCACGCATTTTCTGTGGCAGGACAAAGTAAATACGTGAACAGGATGCTAACAGCTGCCGCTACGTTTTTTTTTTTCTCCCTTTCCGAACAGCATATTTCAAATCTTACTGTCCAGACGTGCACCGGATGTACGGAATGACTAATCAAAGATACTGCGAGAAATGAAAGGGGCTTGTTGAATCTTGATTATCAGATAATCATGACTTTGTTGACTCTTAGTGCCATAGGTTCTGTGGGATCTTTGAGGCACTGGCTCTTTTTTTCCAAACCACAGCTTTCCCATGTTTGCCTGTGAATGTTAACTAGCCGGTCAGGGTCCTGTCTAAGGACGGCCTGGGCCTTCGCAAGGGGCACCCCGCAATTGACACAGTCAGGAGGCAAAAGAAAGGGCAAAACAAAAGTCTATTCACAGCTGAATCCTCTTATGAACTCGCCCATCCCCCTCTTAAATCAAGAGGAAAGAAAGGAGGGTAAGGGAAGAGAATGAAGGAGAGAAATTGAAAGTATAAAAGGTCTGGATGAAAGCCTTGCGTCTGTGGAGTAAGGAAAAGTGAATGACAGGTAACTGTCAGACTGCCTTTTCATCTGTTGTTTTTTTTAACCATTTTACTTCTGTTTGCTTATACCGCCATCACTGTTTGCACAGTGATGTCATTTGTTGTTTATCCAAAGGACTACCCTAGTGGTCCCATTTTGGATGCAATTGGTGCTTTATTGCCTATTCTTGAAGTGTGACATATCCAGGTTTGTATAACTCATCCTTAAGGTAGTAGCTTGAACTAAGGTCACTTTATAAATGTTAAATCATTTTAAAAAATCAGTTAGTCTTTACATTATGTGAGCATTTTATGATGAACGGACCAACAAAAATTATACAAATTTACTATAATTACCTTCTTAAAAATCCTACACCTGAAGTTAGTGACTCTTAAATCTGTATGCAGCCCTAAAATAGTTTTAAAAGGCTATATACACTAACTCTTTAGTCTTCTACACTAACTCTTTCAGAAAAGATACTAATGTTAGAATAAGTGCCAATTATAAATTAGCAGAATTGTTTTGCATTTATAATGTGTTGGTTTAACTCTTTTCAAACCACTCATGTCAGTCCAGTATTATTTGCTGCTATCATTCAATACCTGGTTTGGTTAATCAATGCTTATTACATTACATGTGCTGATGATGGATGTAATATATCCATGTGTCAGGAGCAAAACATTTCCTGCTGTGATTAAATGACTCAAGCTCCTTAGAGGCCGAAGAAGAAATGAAGCTGGCAAAATGATCAGTGAGACAATGCAATAAACATTACTCTACTGTTAAATTACAATAGAGACACTGTAAAATAAGAGTAACATGCTTGTATCTACTGTAAAATGACAATAAAAGCAGTTATTCTACTGTTACATACTGTAACTCAATATACAGTAAATACTGTTAAAAATAACAGTAGACGTACTGTAAAATAACAGTAATTTACTGTAAATTTTCAGTGATTTCTTACAGTTTAGTTACAGGTTACACATCAGTGTATGTACTCTGTACTTGTTTAAAGTGAAAAAAGAATCAGTTGAAGTACAGTTTACTTCTGTGACAGTGAAATGGGAAATTATCTACATAATTGACTCCCATGGTCATTTCAGCTTTCCTCTATCTATCCCCTCATGAATTCATACTTGTGCACTTATTGGCCCCCACATCACCTGAGGATGAGAATTCTGCCTGCCTGCAGCCCAGTACGCCCATTATTGTTCTTTAACAGCCCATAAATCCGCGTGGAGATGTTTGCTAAAAGAGGAATTTGGGTCAAAGGTCATCCCGAGCTATCCTTTGGCCCCCTCTCACCAGATGGCACCTCCAACTTTCCCAGGCCAATGCAGAGCAGCCTCTAGCTCGCCCACCTCCGCACTGCTCCAGGGGCCGGTCCCCTCGCGTTACACAGTCTAAACAAAGATTCCTCTCCTTTTCTGGAAGGTCCATTAAATGTAAACAGGAAGAGAAACCTAACGCCAGTACACTGCATTTCAGTAGTGCAGTGTTTCAGCAGGGGGGCTGCCTGTAGGTGTCCTGTCAGTCCCTTCTAGAGTGGACATATTTCAAACTGTATTTTACTCTGACAAACGACAAAGCTGGTAGCTTGAAAAAGCAGCTTATTTTAGCTTCTCCTCTGTAATTTGCCCTCCTTGATGACATATTTGTAAGCTAAATGGATTTTTAAAAGATGTTTAATTTCTAATATTGTATTTCAAAGCTGAATTAGACATATTTATATTGGATTGAAGTGATATTAATGGAGAGTATAATGAAATAATCCATGCAAATCATCATATGAATATTGATATGACTTCCTCCCACTCTATGTAAATGCAGAGAGGGTTAGAGGGTGTATATTTGAACCATGTCAGTAATTGCGGAGATTTAACAAATTAGAGGAATGGGTGCCAACAGCAGGGCAATCATATGTGGCTCTATTTGGAAGTTTTTTGTGCCTTGCTTCCATAACTGACGTACATCCCAAAATGACTTCTTATATGTGAGTGCTCTGGTTCTGTACATACTGTAATATCCACCTTCATTCAAGCTTTCAGGAAAACGAACTATGGACAATAAAATCTTGAAGAGTCTACACTGGAATCATCTACAGTGGACAATTGTAAGGCCAGAATTTGGTAGTCTACCTACAAACAGGCAGTTTAGAGAAGCTGACCTATAATTTCCACAGTAAAGTGGCAGGACACACAATGCTGTCATATTAACACCAGGCATCTATATTTTCTTTTCAATGATGTGAGCAAAACTGCTGCCTTTAACATTGTGAGATTGATGAACGGTGGCCCAAAATGACCTTAAATTACTTTACATCAGCTTCTATTAAAAAGATGTTTCTGTAAATCTATCATTTTGGTGTTACATTTCATAGTGATGAATTATTAATACTCTCTACTATTAGCTACTGTTTAAAATATTAAATCACATATTAAAAATGTACACTTTTTGTATTACTAGATAATGAAATATAAATATGAGGGTAAGTAAATATTTGCACTTTAGTTATATTAAAACCTCTGCTGGCTGCAATATCTTATCAACACTTTCTGTACAAGGTCACTGTCTCAATAGTAACTGCTGTGCAGGTTTGAATGTGTTGTCAGTTCATTTATGACTGCAGTGCAACAAAAAATGTCCACCTCACTTATGATTTGCACAAATGAACAGCAGTTTGCAGTGACTTGTTGTAGATGTGTTTGGACATCTGTAAACAAAATTAGGGCCGATACTGTAAGGAAGGTGAAAGTTTGTTAAAAATAATCATACTTGTGATTGGAATGGAAACATCCTCAATCACCCACCAAGAAAACGTGCAAAAGTCAACCTCAGCTAAAAAAAAATGATGCTGACAGTTTTCTGGCTCTAAAAGAAGCCGTCAGAGGATGGAGATTCACGTCTGATGAAGTGAAGACAGTGGTGCATTAATGACTCGCAGCTCAGCCAAAAATATTAAAGTTTGCTGATAGATGGACAATGTGTATTGAAAAGCCTGAAGATTATGGCAAAAAATAATGTATTTGTCTTTTCTGAAAACTGATTCAAATGATAACTGGTCCTACAGAAATTACATTAACTTACAATGCAAGTTATGTATGTTTTTCCTCTGATAAAGCCAACACTTTGGAGTTTTTTTTTCATGATATTGTGAGTTTATCCTCAGTTGACTAAGTGCATTTAAGTTTCTGTATTCCACTCCAAAAGCCCGCTTGCAGTAATGCAGTATTTCCCCCTTTTGATTAACTCCTGTGCAAAGCAGCTTTTCCTTCTGTAATGCCAAGACAGACTGTTTTACATTTCTAATTTGTCATTTCGAGGGGAGGGGTAGTAGACTGAATTGCCTACTCTGGGTTAAGCTCCTTATGCTCACTTATACCTTTTTAAGGATTTTGTAAGGCTGAACAGAACAGCCCAGGTAGAGCCAGCCCACGCCCCACACTGCTGATAAAACTAGTGTAAACAAAGGGAATGAAGCTGCATTCTGAATGCTTCTCTCAGCAAGGGGCTCACATTCATTTAATTCAGGTTTTCTTCAGTCTAGCATTAGCATTCACACCCTTTGAGATCTGGAGTGAGGAAAGTAGCACAGCGGTAGTCTGCTTTCCAACAGGTTCATGATCCCAGTGCAGCACGATGGAGGTGAAGTGCAGAAATGTGGGTGTTAGAGGAATAGCCGAAAGGCGTCTGGCTGCTAAGTGTGTCACCCTGACGTTAGTCGAGATGCACTTTACTCCATGGGACGGCCCATTCTTCCACTCACGCCAGAACCGTGCTCCTGAAACCAGGGCAAGCCTCCAGTGACCTCCAGAAAAAGCACCCGCAACAAGAAGCAGGAAAGGAAAGGATGGAGGAAGGACGGCAAATTTTAAAGCACACAGAAAAGAAGCTGCAATGACCAAACAGCCTTGTTTTCATGCAAACTCTCACTGCAGAGCCAACTGAAAGGATGCACCCTTTAAAATAAAAGTTATTGGCTTGTTCAAGAAAAAGCTGTAATTTGTATAACACCTTTACATTAGATAAAGAAAGATCAGCTAGATCTAGATAAGCTTGATCACTACGGTTCTGTACAAATTAATTTTGAAATCATGTAGAAATGCTATTCTTAAAAAATTGGAATCTGCACATCTCCTTTCCTTAAACAATATGGGCTATTCACTGAAATGATTATTAATGAAGCCAAATTGGTTCTTCTATGGCATCACTTGTATGGATCCTTTTCTGGCAACTTATAAACAGTGGTGAACTGCTGAATGCTTTTACAATTGACAAAAACATGCAGGTTTAGCGTTTTATTGAAAAAAAGACTTTCTTATTGCAAGTAATGACTAAAAATGTTGAATGCAAAAGATTTTAGAGCAAAACTCTGAAGATCGCCAGCTCCCAGACAAGGCCAGTGATGACAAAACCAGTGATTCACAGACCAGTCATTCATAGACCATAACCGAGAGTTTCCAGATGGCTTTGTTTCATAACTGTGTAACCTACTGACATCTGATTGATGTGGTGAAAGACCTGTGGCCACACATAAACAGGTAACATTCCAAAGGTTCTGCTAGCTTATTATTTGCTGTGCTTGTGTACTGCTTTGTGAACACACAATAGATTTAAAAGCATCCTGACAGTCTTCATTGCACAATAACATTTCAGATATTACAGCAAGAACTGCAGCATGGTAATGGTATGCAATACTTTACTCAGAGAAAATGGAAACTAAGAAAACAAACAAAACTGAAGAAATATGCCCTGTGAAGAAAGGCTGGACAGGGGAACGACATGCAGGTTATGAATATAATGCAAACTCCACTGGGAGTTTAGGGGCCAGAGGGTTTCCGATAAAATGCCCAAGTGAAAACACGCAGTCCAAATTGTGCTAGCAAGCCTTTCCATCTGAACGCTTGGTGTATTGTGGAAAGCATCAGCACATCTGCTTCTACTCCCACCAGCCTCAACTCCAGGTCACCCAGCCCTATATGAGCACACTTTGGCCTTGGTAAAATGTTTGAAGGATTTTTATACAAGGATAGTGACTTTGAGATTCCTCGGAGCAAAACAAACACTGGTATTCTCTCAGTTCTGGGAAGAACACTACAGAGAAAGCGAGAGCACTTTGATCGAGAAGGGCAAAATAAAGACATCAGAATTGTGATTGATGAGTTTTGCTAGCAGATAGAAAAAAATGTGAGGGTCAAAACACAGAGATCTAACTCTGCGGTGCTACGCAGGCCTAGCCTTGGAGTTTCGTAACTTTCATAAACTTATTCCCCAGACTTGAAGCTTCAGCATGAGACATAGTCTAAACAGAAATGTATAATTTACTCAATACATCATCACACAAGAATATTTTACCAATTCAGAACTAATAACCTTAAGTAACCTGACGTTTCAAGAAGTTTGCAGGTAGTATGTGTATCATTTCTGAACATGGCGGAACTGTCGAGTGCTGAAGTTGAGAAATTAGGGGCCTCCTGAATTTAATCAATATCTTGGCCATGGAGGTGAGATGTGCTGCCAGGAGGACTGGCACATGCAATGCATCTTACTCACAAGCCATACAGGGAGAAAGAGAGAGACAAATCAGCCTCTTTAGGAGATGTACTTTGACCCATAGGGACAGTTTGGACAAGATACTGGTTAGCCAGGGTCTAGTGGAATGATAGGCAGAACTGTATGACTGTACAGACTCATCATTTATTCACTAAAATAAAATATAGTTACATCTTGTGAAGTAATCTACAATCAAAATGAATAGAAACAAAATGTCACTTCTCTGACAAATATATAGGCCATATGTAAAGTTATTGATTATTATCAACCTAAGCAAATCATGTTGGGTGAAAAACAATAAATTCTCCAGAAACTCATAAAGGAGGAGAGGTAAGGGGGAGGTCTGAGCCATGCCTAGGCCGTGGGTAAAGCACTGTCATTGCTGGGTGGGTGTGAGAGGGGCTTCAGCCTTTGGCTCTCTCTGCGCATTTTAACACACCATAAATCACTCTCCCAGCCGTCCCGTGTATTACGTGAATGATATATTTTATTTACACTACAGAGGAAAACACACATGGTCGTTATTAATCATCTCCCACCTTTAATAATGATTCAACTTCCACTCATTCATCACATAACTTCTAAGCCTGGGCTTAACACAAGCACAGGAAAAAAAGAGGGAAAGAGACAGGCGAAGGAAAACAAACAGCAATGCTAACAAGCAAGCTATTCTAGAGGTTAAGGAACAAAGGGATTAAATAGGAGCATTTCCCTATCATGAATACTATGACAATAAAATATAGATTGCATACCACATGTCTCTGCCTTATTTTTCTCTGAACAAATATATGCCTGCTTCTTTAATGAAATTTAGAAGTGTAAAAAAATAGCCCAAACTAGCTATTCAACAGCTATGTTGCGTTTATATCTAAGAGCAAAGCTAACACACAAACCATTAAAAAAAGAATTCAAGAAAAAGAAAGGGATTAAACAGGAGCATTTTCCTATCATGAATGATGTGCTTCTGCTTTAATTTTAGTCATAGCAAAAAGTAATATCACTTGTTTGATGATATTTAAGAGTAAAAAGGGAGGAAATGTTAGCATGAAGGCTAGCTACCTATCTGCTATGTTTACACTGTCAAAGCAAGACAGCTTGTCACTCTGGCTTTCTCTTTCAGACTTTAAATGATGATGTACAGACATCACCTCGCACATCTTTTTAAAAAATAGCATAAGCTAGCTATTCAAATGCTATTTTGCATTCAAAGCTAACAAAAAGGCTAACACAAAACATTCCAGAAATTAAGGAATGAATGGATTAAACAGGAGCATTCTCCATGAAAACTATGCCTCAGCTTTAGTTTACTAAGAGCAAAAGTCATCTGACATGTTTGAAAAATTAAAAGCTAGCATGGATACCTACCCATCTGCTATGTTTACATTGACAAAGCAAGACCATTTGTGAATCTGGCTTCCTCCTTCAGATTTTGAATGCTGTACAGACATCTCCTCACACATCTTTCAACAAACAGCCCAAGCTAGCTATTCAACTGCTATGTTGAATTCTTAGCTAAGATCAAGGCTAACATGCAAAACATTTGCAGAAATTAAGGAAAGCATGGATTGATCAGGAGGATTTTCCTACCATGAAAACTGTCTCAGCTTTAGTTTACTAAGAGCAAAAGTCATCTCACTTGTTTGATGTTTAAGAGTGTAAAAAAGAAAAAAAAAAAAACAATTCTAGTATGAATGCTAGCCACCCATCTGCTATCAATTCAAGATGACAATTTGTCCTCTGGTTTTCTCTTTCAGACTTTAAATGATGTTGTACAGACATCTCCTCACACTTCTTTCAAAAGGCAAACCATAGAAATTTATTGTGTTTCACTCTGTGGCCACATTAGCGTCAAAACTCATCAAAAGTACAGTAGATGGTTATCTCCCACTGCTTCCCCACAATGCTCTGGGAAAGACAGACTTCAGCAAACACAATCTGTGTGAGACTTCCTCCAACCAAAAAAAGAAGAAGGAGGAAATAGCCCTCTTCAATGAAAGGCGCAGGCCTACATGTCAGCTTGGTCGACAGCGATTCCTCTTGTTAGAAGAGATTTAGCAACGTATCTGTCTTACTGCAGACATTGTAAATGATACTTAACAGTGCAGTGTGTTTGGACAGTGGCCAAATCACACAATACAGGAGAAAAGTGGGGCTGCGTAGTTAAAACGTATGCTTCAGGGAAGTGAATGAGACAGAAGGGTGAAGAATGAAGAAAGGTTATGGTATCTAATGTCTGTTTCAAGACTGGGGTGGTTTGTGGGAGAAGCTGAGGCTGTGGCTAGCAAGAGCTAAATCTTCTTGGCTGCAAGACAGTCAGTTCTGAAATGAATGCCAGGTTCAAATTCCTCAATGACTGACCACTCGGTTGAGCTTGAAGCCACCAGCCGGGCAGCAAAATTCAAGACAATAGGCCTCTTTGACACTAACAGCTTGTGCTCCTCCCTTCTTCCTTTACAGGAGCGTTCTCCCACGTTACAACAGACTGATTTAAATGTTTGTGTGTTTTTCAACCAGCCCTCTTGCAGGCCTAACCAAAGGGACGCCTTTACAATACCTTGGGATTCTAAACCCTGGTAATTTATAGCATGCCATGTGCTCAGCAAAGTGCAATGGAAGGCACCTGGCTGATCCCACTGAGCTGAAGAAGTGAGAAGATTCGCTTGTAAAACAAAACGAGAAATACTTGAAATGTGGGAAAAGGAAAGCTTTGGATTACTTTGTCGCTGCACTCTGTCATGATTTAATGACCTTCATCCCATGAACCATGAAAGCATGTAGGCTTAATGAAGCAAACACACATTCGTACGAAACAGCTTTTTTTTTTGAGGACAATATTATAGCCATAAAACATGATAGAAGTAATAGAAACAAGATTTACACAGGTTGGGCTAATGTGTATTAAGGAGGTTAACTGCTGTGTTTTGTGACAAGCAAAGGCTGCTTCTTCTAATAAAGGTGACAGTATCTTTTATCGTCTTTCTCCTGGGGATGACTACTTTTCAGCGGTGTCATCAAAAACTCCATTTGTAAGGCAGCATGCTGCATATGCAATAAAAGCAGAATGACTCCCTTTATACAGAGCAAAGGCATGGGTAATTATGATTATTGTTAGAGCTATTTACTGAGATGTTGTCATTCACATGTTTACAAGTACTGCATATGTCATTTGCACCACCATGGTGCATCAAACCAGCATTTATTATGCCAATTAGAAGAAACCTTCAAAAATGTTTAAATGCTCAGTCATTTTTAAAAAAAGAAAATTGAGGCCTTTTTGAATAGTAAGGTCAGTATACAAATGGCTCTAGGTAGTTACAGTGCCTAAATGCTTACAATATTATCTGAAAAACATTTTTCCCTTTGCATTTTTTCAGCATCACCTGAAAATACCTGCTGCCCTTTACACTGTGAGAGCATTTAGTGGTAAATGGACAAATAGATAAGGAAAATTACCTTGAATAAAACTGGATACATTCATCCATTATTGTCCCAAGTTCAATGGCAAGTTCCTCATTAAGCTACATTTGGACACAAATGGGAAAATTGTAAGAACTACATTTACATTTTTCTGTACTTACAGAGTTGTAAAAGGAGTTGTTAAAATATTATTTTATTATATGTACACCAATAGGTTAAGTATTTTTAGTATTTAGAGTAATTCTGGACAGAATAAGATGTACAAATGATGCACTTAAGACTGCATTGTTTTGGAAATTGTTTAATGAGCAATCTGCTGAACCTTTAGCAGTCATTTTAATCATTACGTTTATTGATATTTAGACCTTCACAAAGTGCAAACACAGACTTTATTAAGTAAAGTTCTTAGTGCATAATCATTATTTAAGCCACTTAATAATGCTAATTGCAGCCATAAGTACTGTTAATAGTTTCTTATCAACAAATGACAATGCATAGCATTTAATTATTGAGATTTGGTTGAACATGAGACAATGTGTGTACTCATTAAACTGTTCCCAGTCAATACTAATTCAGTTCCAGCTGCATTCTTCATCAAAAAAATTCTTAATCTTTTTTTTTTTTAAGAAATAGTCTTAAATCTATAGAACATTAGCATCAAATTTGAATTATCGTTTATAATAATCTGGAAGGAATTCTAATCTGATTTGTGATTCTAAACTTCTAAACAGTAGTTTATGTACAAATATTTATGTCCTGCTCCACTTATTTATTGTTTGATGACTATCATTGAGGTATGAAGCTTGGCAACACAATACAGAAATAACAATATTCATTTGTCTTTAATACAGGATCCAAATTTACCCTTTTTCCCTCTCAATCAATCCTAATCTCTATAAATGCCCAACTCTCCTAATAAATAACCATTAACATTATTCTCCCACCTTTTCCTCTTTTGTCTTCTCAGATTTTCTACCCTCTCGCCCATTTGTGCAGATGATATATTGAAATCTGTGAGCCGATAATCCTATTAATACAGCTCTTGTCTGTGTTACATTTATTTTCCTCCTAATCTCCCTCTCCAACTTCCCCTCTCTCTCTCCTCTTGTCCCTTGGCTGACCCCAGCCCACAGATTCTCCTCTCCAGGCTGAGAGAAATTTAGATTGATACCAAATATAATGGCCATTGTGGGTTTCATAACAAGCTCCTCGATGGTGTGATCAAGGGCGGTTTAGCCTGGCTGACCGCGTCAGCTATCTTCCTCAGCTAAGGGCACACTCAGGCCAAACCAAAGACCCTGGGACTGGAATGTTTACAGTGAGCCTCTGCTAGGCACTCTCAGGCCTATTCACTATGGCAGAGTGGTTAGATTTCATAACCTTCATGGTAGGTTCAATGAGTATGTACAGACAAAATCATTGTGTTATATGTTTATGTGTTGGAATTGCATTATCCCCACTAGATCACAGATAAAAATGGCATACTGTAATTCAATGTTGTCTATTTCTCAAGCAAAGTGAAAACATTCTGTATGAGCTGAGGAATCTAAGCTTCCATATTTCCCTTGTGTTGGCAAGAAGAAGTGTATTATGGATTGAATCTGAATATCCTTTCTTGACCATGATCAATAAATGGAAAAATAGTGAATGAGCACAGATTCAACGTGAAAGTAATCCATTTTGTAACTCAAGGGTTTTTTTTTTATATTCAACTATGTCATTAAGTAATAATTCTAAAGGTTAAAGCACTTTTTAGCAAATGGTTTTAACAATAAAAGTAGTATTAAAATGGACCTTCCAGCGGCCAGTCATTTGACAGCTAAAACATAATTCTTTCTACACACATAGTACATTTCTGCTTATTTTGAGCTGCCAATTAACTCGCTGGAGTCTGTGTTGCCTCCGGTGGCATATTAACAACATTCCACAAAAACACTTATATAACTCTGCAAGATTTTATCCTAGAAACAAAACAAAACATACACTTAAAATTTCTACATTTCAAATATATAGATAGCTTGAGTCAAAATATATTTTTAGATATTTCTGAGGAGCTTAAATAAGCAGAGCCACATTTTTCATGCAATCTGTCATTCATATGATAATGACATAGTAATTCCGGACATAACATTTGTAGAGTACTGCTGTGGAATGGGCAAATACCCGCCATCAAACAAAAACTCACCCAAACAAAAGACCTCACCTGAGTGTTCACCCCTATCTCATAAATATTCAATCTATGAACCAGTGAATTAGTGAAACACGTCAAGTCACATTTGGTAAATTTTAGAAATAAAACCTCATACAGTTTCTAAAAACTAATGACCAGTGTGTAGTCAACACCTCTGTTTATTCAGTTCTGAGCTCAAAAGTCTTGGCAAGAAATATTTAGAGAGTGTTTTTTCACAATATATCAGCACATCTGAAAATAGGTTTTTGGAAAGTAAGTTTAGAGCAGATTTAATCAAAATATAGAGTCCTTTACTACATTAGAGTTTCTGAAATACCCTCAGACTTCAGGGGGAATCCATCTGCCATATCCATATCTTGAGTTGCAATAAACATCCTACAGATCAATCCTAAAAAACTACAGATTTTTTTATTTGTATATGTTTTTTTATTTTGAATTTGTTGAGGCAAGAACAGAATCTACACACACTCAAGCACACATATATACATTTGAGTGCTCATGACTGATGTGTTTTCTTCAATTCTACACTTGAATAATTTATAATACTAAGATTTAAACTAAAATAATACTGAACAAATAAAATAGAACACTTATTAAGATACTGTTGATGGAGTTTATACATGTTGACTTAAATGAATGCCTTGATTCATCCCAACAACTACTGACCTCATCTGCAACATCTGAGATCTGGTCAGGGAGCACACTGTACACAATGAAAAACTTTGTATCAGACACTCATTTGTATTTTTCTGTCATCTGTAAAGTCACTATTGCAAAGACAATGACTAACAAACAATGCCATCCACATAAGTTCTCTGATTTGTAGATGTAATGGCACACAAACATGCCAAGTACTTAATGTTATGTCACTGACAGATGTTGTTGATGTCTGGTGGGCATGTCTACACAGAAGATGTCTGAGGCTCCAACAGCACCACCCTGGACTAATCCTGATGGAAATCCTTGTCGTACATGCTTCAGTAATGGTTTATGGTTCTGACCATGAACGTCATCCTTATGGTGACACCAATCCATGCATGCAGAGGCTGTCCAAAGCCATAAGCACATCAGTTCCACAGCCAAATCCAAATGAATCAATCCCAAACCCTCAGACAGCTATAGCCACTCTCTATCCAATATAGACAGATCTGGATAAAAAAAGGAATTTTACCAAGCGCAGTGGAATTGCAGCACCCGGGTGGGAATATGGTGAATTCAAAAAGCCCTGCAAATAAGAGAAATCTTTAGTCTGCATGGACAGGCAATCCTCTTTGCATGCAGGATGGAAAAGTAAGTAGTCTAGCACTGCTAAACCCAAACTGATGGAGAACAGATTCTAATAGAGAAAAAAAGTAATGCCAACACTGGACAATAAACAGACTGGACAATCCAGCAGCTTCGCCATATCTAACCCCACCAGGTAAGTAAGGAAATCATCTTTCAATAAAGTGGGACTCCATGCTTCAAATGTATATGTTTCACACTGGGTATATGGTTTTCTCATGTCAGCAAAATATTAAACATCAACAATACACTTGAAATTGTATTAATCATCATGTCAACACATACCTCATTATACCAAATGTGTACAACGTGGTGATATCAAGTTATTTACAGCCTGAACACATTCCTTCACAATTTATGTTGTTTTTTTATTAACCTAAACAAACTCCAAGTCCTGTGGCACCACATACCCAATGTGATTTGTTTTTGTTGCCTGTAAGTCACAGAA
>BRDA01072883.1:0-13384 GCA_036984385.1 Crenuchus spilurus | reverse complement strand
GATATTAATTATTAAACTAAATAATTTTAATTATAAATTAAATTTATAATCATTGATAATAATTATAAATAAAATATTAATAGAAAATAGAAATGGGTTATATAAGTTCAACTTATTATTATAATGCATTATTAAATATGAATAAACGGTTTAAAACAGCAAATTTCTTCACTTCACTGAAATTTGTGTCAAACTTCACTCCAACTCATTACCAACAGTTTTACACTTATTTTTGGAATGTGTGGTCAATAGACCTAATTTACATAAAATTACACCTAGAATGATACACATTATAGACTTAGATTTATAAGATCCGTTACTAATTTCTGATTGGCTGTTTGCTGTGAATTCTGAGAAGCGTGTTCTCCACTAAACGGAGGAAAAACAATCAATTCAATTCAATTCAATTCAATTCAATTTATTTATAGAGCACATTTAAGAGCCAGGGCTAACCAAAGTGCCGTACATTGAGCAATAAAAATATTAAAATTAAAATTAAATCAACATATATGTAAAGATAAAACAAAATCTATAAAAACTCAGCATAATAAAAGAAATAGAATGAAATTAAAAACAACAAAAATAAACAACTTAAAATATCAGTTTAACCGTTTTCATAAGCAAGTGAGAAAAGGTGAGTTTTGAGACTAGTTTTAAAAACAGCAAATGAAGCCTGGGATCTGATGTCAAGAGGCAAAGAGTTCCACAGTCTAGGTCCAGCGACTGAAAATGCACGGTCACCCTTATGTTTAAGCCGAGTTTGAGGCACAGTTAACAGGAATTTATTTGAGGACCTAAGCATCCTTTGTGTCTTATAGGAGCTTAACATATCACTGATGTATGTTGGGGCCATGCCATGGAGCGCTTTAAAGACAAACAACAAAAGCTTATATTGAACCCTATATTTGATAGGGAGCCAGTGTAAGGAAGCCATAACAGGTGTGATGTGTTCCCGTTTTTTTGTACCAGTAAGCAGAGAGTTCTGCGTGAATCTTGCTCTGTTTAATAAAAAGTGTGCTCTTGGCATTTGGCAGTGAAACAGATGAAGTGACAGCGGGGCCAGCCAATCACAGATTAGCAACAAACGGCTGAGCTAATCAGTGAGATTGTAGGCGGGCTTCAGATTGGGCAGCTCCGCTGGATCCTAGTATTTGACGTGTCTGTTTAATATAACGTGACAGTGTTTTTGGAGGCCACTCACTCAGTTCAATCGCATTTCTCCCCCTTTGATGAAAATACAGAACAAATCGCGTCCCGTATCGGCTCAATACGGAACATGACTTTTAGTTCACAAATAAGGAAAGATTCCGTATTTTACGGGACGGGTGGCAACCCTACACGGTACACTTTGACCTTTCGGTATTTTATTAAGCGTTGATTTAAAAATGAAAAAGGAACGAGATGTTTCTGTAAATGTAACGAAGTGAAAAGTAAAAAGTTTTGCTTTCAAATGTAGTGAAGTAAAAGTATAAAGTCTTACCAAATAAAAGTACTTAAGTAAAGTACAGATACATGGAAATGTTACTTAAGTACAGTAACGAATTACATTTACTTCGTTACTGTCCACCACTGCTTGTTTGTCCCAGAATTCTTTTGTTTCCAACTGCAATCTTTAGACTTAACAACACTGAATGAACTTTATGTAGGTTAATCTCACAACTCCAACTGCCACAGGAGGTCACTCTTCAGTAGGACAGAAAATGAGTGCTCAGTTCTTTTTGTTTGGGACTTATTCAAAGATCAGTTTGTTAATCAGTTTCAACTGTTAGTAATGAAATTAACAAGAGGTGCACTAGAGGAGCAACAATGAGACGACCCCCAAAATAGGAAATGTGCAATACAGGCCATTGACATTTTGTCTATCCTCATCTTTTCTGACTCATTTTTCACAAGTTTTGTATTGGCTTGGGTCAGCATTACTACTAGTACAATGGTGCGGTCCTGGACCCTGCAGTGGTTGCACAGGTAGTCCAACTCCAACAGGATGGAACATCAATACATTGCCATAAGGTTTGGTGTGTCTCCCAGCACAATCTAGAGGAGATTCCAGGAGATGGGCAGTTACTCTTGGAGAGCTGGATAAGGCCACTGAAGGTCCTTAACCTCTCAGCAAGACCGATGTCTGCTCCTTTGTGAAAAGAATGAGCACTGACAGAGTCCTACAAAATGAATCCAGCAGGTCACTGGTGTGAATATGTCTGACGAAACAATCAGAAACAGGCTTCATGAGGGTGGCCTGAGGGCCCGACGTCCTGTAGTGGGCCCTGTGCTCACTGCCCAGCACCGTAGAGCTTGAGTGGCATCTGCCATAGAACACAGGAATTGGCAGATCTGCCACCAGCACCCTGTGCCTGAATTTTTTTAAGACCCAGACTCTATATTGCTTATACAGTGATTTATGTACCAAATTTACTTCTTATCTACTACATTTTTTTAAACAAAAGAAGGCCCCAACATGTGGCTTAAATGACAATATGCTGGTTTGTGGCTATTAAGTATGATATTATAACTTTAAACCTGGTTAGATTTCATTTGCAGTTGTATGTATGTTTCTTTTTTGATAAAGTTCTCACAGGGAACTACTCCTGATGGGTCATATTTATTTGCCTTTTTAATTTTTCACTTTTTTTGGTGGTACTACTCAGATGATAGAATATGGCTGGGAAATTATAACCTTTATTAAAATGAGAGGAGAGCTGAGGAAAAACAAGAAAAAAAGAGGTGCACACACTACAAAAAATGAAACCTTAACAAGCAAGAAAATCTTGAAAATCAACAATATGTCTTGTTTTTTTAATCTAAGAATAACTGACTTGTATGTGTTCTATAAATATGTGTTCTATATATATAAATATTCTAGTTTTTAGAAACTTTGTCTATGATTGATCTGGTGTATGTAAAGTTTGAGGGTGAGTTAGTAATATGACTTCATAAAAATGTGGAATTAGCCTGTTTCACTTTCTTGGTTTGTTTCTGTGGGATTTGCATCAGAAGGACATTGTTTGGGGTTCATGGTATGTCAATTCCAAGTACCACACTGTCCATATTCAATTATGCCAAATATACTGGAAAGTGCAAAAATGATGGTATATGCCAATCCAGGACAATAATAGCAATTGTGCACTAGAATGTGCAGGAAAATGCCATATTTGAGTTTGTTCCCTGTAATGGATATGCTACTGCATTTTTTATTTAAAACCAACTAAACACCTCATTTGACTAGTGGTGTCCAAAATTGTATAGTACTACATGACCAAATAGTACATAATGTGAAAAAAGGTCATTCAATTTAACTGACCCAAAACTTTAGGCATGAGTATTAAAGCAGCTTAACAGAAGCAAAGTTACATTGTTGGATTAGGAAGCTTTTTCACAATTATTCAAGGTGCTTACAGAAGTGTAGAAGTTCTTGTAGGCATGGCACTGTTGTTTTACTGTAGTTTATATCCAATGAATTTAACCAGATTAATCAAATTTCAATCTATTTTCACTCAAGATCCTGGTCACCACCATATCCAGAAACCTGAATCGGGCGAGTACAACACATAGTAACACACCACCACCACATCAGTGTCACTGCAGTGCTGAGAATGAACCCAAATAATAGCTTCTCTGTGAGGGTCCTCACCACTGAGGAAGAAGTGAAAGGAGGATAATGAAGTACTCAGAGAAACAGATGAACTACAAACTGTTATTGCAGAACTACAAAGTGGACCTAAATGGTCAGTGGAGCTCAGATGGACAATGAGTGTAGATACAAGGTATGTACACAGATACCTTCTTTTTTTAACTCGTCTGCAATTAACCTTCTTTGTCTGCTCTCCTCTAAACCTGCAAGATTTTCTTCACCTGCTCCCTAGTTGACAAATATCCAGAACAGTACCCGGAGCAAATTAAGGAAAGCTTAGAGAAAATGGAGGAAGTCCCAGCTTGACTCAGATCTTTGCTCCTGCCAGTCTCTCCTCTCCAAGTTCTCACTTGAGACCACCACTACAAAATCAGCCTTCTTCAGAGGGAAACTGGAAGCATCAGCATCTGAACCTCACAAGCTCTTCAGCATTTACTCCTCAAAATACATTTAAGACTACTAGGGAGGTTCCCATGCTGAAGAAGCCTACGCTGAATAGTTCATATGTCAGCAGCTACAGAATGGCATAAGGCTTTTGTTTGTCTTTCTCCCCCCAAACCAGCTCACTCAACTGAAACTGCCCTGATAGCTGTGACTGAGAAGCTCAACACAGTTAGATCTGCTGGACTGTCATCAGTTCTCATCCTTCTTGACCTTTGTCCTCTTTCTTTCTCACTATACACTCATTCTCTTGGTGAAATAATTTATTCTTATGGATTTTCATATCATTGTTATGCTGACGACACTCAACTGATATTTTTCTTCCCTTCTCAGGTATCCAGCTGCATCTCAGCATGTTTGACTGACATCTCTACATGGTTAACAATTCACCACCTGAAGCTCAACCCTAACAAGACTGAGCTTCTCTTCATTCCCAGAACCACCGGTTTGTATCTTGAACTTTCTATCTTGTTTGAGAACTCACGGCCATTCATTCATGGAATGATGCTGGACAACCAGTTTTTGTTTTCTACTTACATCGCAAACTTGACTCGGTCATGCAGGCTCCTCCTATTCAACATCAGATGGATCTGACCCTTTCTAACTGAGGATGCAACCCAGGTGCTTGTTCAGTCTCTTGTCATCTTAAGATTTGACTACTGCAACTTGCTTCTTGCTGGTTTTTCTATTTGAGTCATCAGGCCCCTGCAGCTGATCCAGAATGCAGCTGCTCAGCTGGTCTTCAGTCAGCCCAAGTTCTCTCACGTCACTTCACTGCTGTGTTCACTTCACTGGCTTCCTGTAGCTGATCACATCAGATTCAAAACCCTGATGCTCACCTACAAAGCAAAAAATGGACCAGCACCTCTCTACCTAATGGCAATAGTCAAGTCTCAAGCTGAACATTGAGCCCTTTGAGCTTCTAGTACGGTTCATCTTGACCCGCCATCCTTCAAGACACATGGAAGACTGGCATTAAGACTCTTCTCTGTCCTGGCACCCAGGTGGTGGAACAAACAAGCAGAGTCCCTCACAGTCTTCACACACAGACTGAAGAGCATCTCTTTGTGGAGCACTTAAGCAGCACTAGTTTAAACACTTACTGTAATGTATTGTAAAGCTCTTATATTGTGTATAATTGTGTATCTTTCCTTCTTTCTAGGTATTAGTGATGGTTTAGTTCTAACAGTGTCTGAACTGAAGAGTAGTGTGGACTCTAACCTGTCTGTACTAGCTGAGATCATTCTCTTAATGGAGACAAAACACTGTTGTACGTCACTCTGGATAAGAGAGTCTGAAAATGCTGTAAATGTAAACATATGAGCAGAGTGTATTTATGGCATTTAGCAGATTTATATCCAGAGTGACTTTGTTATCTCAGAAATTATAGCGCTTGCTAGTAGACATAGATATGATTTGTCATTAAAACTATAGCTAAGAGCCAATGCTGATACCTATACAAAAGAAATAATACATATACAACAGCTCAAACAGATCAGAAAGATGAAATACCAAGTGGATGTTCATTCTGCCATCTGTGGTCCCTGGACAGAGAAAAGTCTTGAAGCTTGTCTTACATTCATCATTAAGGACCATCATGAAGAGAATGTACGTTTGGCAACATTTGGGGAAATTCAACAAAATTTCTCATTGCTTCTGTGTTTATTATAGAGGTTAACTGGTTCACTGTGATGTGTCTATTGCTCTGTACCACTTGCCGGAGTTATTGTATTATTTGGCATCAATGGTGTGATTTTTTTGACATTTGCGAGGCACCAATGTTATATTGGTTCAATCCAGGAAAAATATATGTGACCTTGTGGAGGTGCATAGAAACCCTTGCAGGTAAGGGTGGGGATCCCTGTAGCTAAGAAACTCTTTTATTCAATGGGTTGTGGCAGCATGGTGGAGAGCAGGAGTTTGTGTGAGGCATGTTTTTAATTGATGCTAAAACACTGAGGCTGAAATGGAACGGAAGTCCTGGACAATGCTGATTAAGATTCAGAGTAGCCCTGCTGGATGTTAAAGTTATTGAAGTGCTGCTGATGTCTCAATAGTGCTGTGCGAGATTTAGAGTAGCCGGTATGCAGGGCGAGTCGCGTTTTTGTTCCCTTTTTCTTTTCTTTTCCTTTTTTTCCTCTTTTTTTGTGTGGGATTTGAATTGTAGTGATTTTAATTTATTTTATATGGGTATGGTTTGATGGCTTTTAAACACTGAATTGATTTATCTGTAGTGGGATGTGTGGTACGTGTTCACACCTTTTATATATATATATATGTGTGTGTGTGTGTGTTGGATGGCAAGTTCTGTTCACTTGAAAGAAAGAAGACAAGCATTGTTTTAAGGGAGATTTTATTCAAGTATCCTAATAAAATACCAGTAATTTGAAATCCCAGTCTTGGTGGTGTTGCTTCTTTTATGGGCACAAGGTGAGACCTGTTACATGTAGTTGTGGGTAAGATAAAAAAGTTCATGGTTCAAGCCCCTGAATTGGCAAGAAAAGTCCAAGTGCACCTAAACCCCCAACTGCCCCTGAGATGATACAGGTGGCTGCCCACTGCTCCAGCTGTATGTGTACGTATTCACTCTGAAGAAGTTAAATGGATATCTTTCTGAATACTGAGACAGTCACACTGTATTTATCTAATCTAACAATACAATTATGTAAAATTGACATCAGAGAAGATACAGTATGTTCCAGAAGACCAAAAGAATGAATTCAAAGACCAAAAGTTATCAGTTATATGAATTCAGATGAAGGGATCGCGTGGTGCCCACGTAAAGTGATGTATGCATGTGCCACCACTGTCTTCATAAAAAAGCACTGCAAAGACAGTGCATCCAATACAGTTTGTAGCAGAATTTAAGTTCCTCCATCATCCACAGCTGCCATCCCAGGCATATGCCTTCCAACTTTTATCCATACTGAGGCTGTCTGTGATCTTCATGACATACTGAATACCATGCGTTGAACAGCTTGGGTTGGCAGACATACTTGAGATAGGAGAAAGGATCTGTATCCACTGTTCCATGGTCCAGAGACATGCAGACTATTTTGGGCTCAGCTCTGTGGAGATTACGGGTGGCCATGTTCAGAGCAGCCCAGACATTGTGTAGCTGTTCCAGTCACCCAAAAATAGATAAAATAACAAAATGACATTAAAAGGAATCATACAATATAAAAAGGGCATCGCAACAGCATATTTTATTGTACAGAGTCAGACAGAAGTATCCACGTTACGCACATTAGTAATTGCATCCAGCACCTGATAGGAGATTGAAATATAATGCTGAGTTCAGCTTTGTGATTTCTACTGATTGTAATAAGATTCAGTAGAAATAGAAGAATGGGGGCAGGGGGTGCATGTGATTGACACTGGGGGTGGAGTTGTAGGTGCAATGGGTGTTCGCCCCGGAAGGGGGGGGGCGAGGATGGTCGGAATGCCGGAGAGGTTGTTTGCCCAGGGCACCAAACAGGCTAGGACCTGGTTATCATGGTTATCTAGTTCAAAACATCTGAAGGTGGAAGAAGTGATTCTGAATTTGTTGAGAGTCAGTGTGGACTAATCAACACTTCACATCAATAAGTGGAGAGACTGTGATGATGACAGAGCTTAATTGTCATTGGCTAGAATCTCTGCTCAGGGCTATAAAAGTCTGAGAAAGGGGGCTGTTATGCTTAAACATTTAGATATTTTAAACAGCATCACAGACAATTCATTAAGACCACCAGGAGAATAACAGGTTCCCTTTAAGACAGGCAGGTGTTTTTTATTTAGTGTTAAGTAGCAAAAAGCATAGTATGTATTAGGCTTGTCCACACGTAGCCAGATATTTCAATAAACACATATATTTTTATGCGTTTGGGCCTTTCGTCCACATGCAAAAACAGTTTTACACCACCAAAAACGAATGATTATGAAAACTCCGGCCAAAGTGGAGATTTTGGAAACGTTGATTAGTTATAGATTAGTTATAGATACTATATAGATTAGTAGAGTTGATTGTGTACGTATGAAAACGGCAGTTTAGAGTCCAGAACATCACAATCTGCGACAAATGATGCTGTGATGTCATATGCGCGACCACTGTAATTGACTGCCTTGCTGTGGAAGGATGAACGCCAGCAAATAATTTTTTATTTTTATGTTAATTCAAACACTCTTTGCGTGTTTGTGTTTACAAGTTCAGCTTCTCCAATAAGTGGAGGAGCAAAGGAGAAGTTTTTTGTTACTTACTTTTCTGTTTTGAAGGATTCTGATTGGCTGACATGGGCGTTAGCTTTGTGTTACACTGCCATCTATGCGCTTGGCGTCTTTATGACAACACTCTACTGGGTATTTATGCGGATTCATGTGGATGAAAACTTTTCTTAAAACGATCTCGTGTGTATGATATTATTTTTGAAAACGATGTAGGGGAGACAATGTTTAGAAATACACGGCTACGTGTGGACTAGGCCTTAGTTTCAGTCTTACTAGGCACATTTTTGTAAACTTGTTTGACATCTATAGGACAGATGAAGAATAGCTGACGTGTTTGAGTAAATCAACTTTAGAGAAACTGGAATGGCACTGAGTCTGTTCAGGTTCTGGATGGCCAGGGCAATTGGAGTTCTCTCTGGACCTCTAAAAAAGCTCTGTTTAACAGCATATGTTTACTTCAGACCAGAACTTCAGACCAGTCCTGGTGCTAACTCCCTGTAAAAGTAATCCATCAGCAATAACTGTGACTATGTTTGACCGCCCTCTAGTGGAGGGAAGGACAATTACACAACTGTGAACTCCACAGTTCTGTTCAGAGAACACAAATGAATCAGTTTAGCAGAATTACACAGAGAACACAAATGAAGATGAAATATACCTGAGCTGAAGTTGAAAGGTATCAGTATTTACATATATTCAGATTCAAAGTAAAATTTAACAATATATGAATGCAGAATCACAGTTTTGTGCAGCTGTATTTTGCAGTGTGATACAGAAGCCCTAGCAGCTGATTTACTCAAACTCTTCAGTTATTCTTCATCTGTATGGTAGAGCTGTATGGTAAGCTTTTGCTGCTCTTTTCACTTCGTTTTGCTGTAATAACAGGTTTTATTTGTTTTATTGGGATCATGAATTATCATAATATAAGACATCATTAACTCATTATCTTGGGGAAATTATTCCATTATTTCAATCAAAAATATTGTTAGTTGTGATAATAATGAAAAAAATAGACATTTTGATTAAACAAGTAAAAGAAACTGGCTATGATGTGGAAATGAAGTAAAATAAAAAGATATGCAAAACCATGACCTTTTAGGGTTTCTGTAGATAGAAATGAGAACTGATTGACAAGACAAAATAACATAAAAAGGGAAAATTTACTTTGTAATATGTGACAAGTGCATTATTATTATTATTATTATTATTATTATTATTATTATTATTATTTGTAGTAGTAGTAGTAGTAGTATTGTTGTTGTTGTTATTTTATATATTATTATTATTATTAGTAGTAGTAGTAGTAGTAGTAGTAGAAGTAGTAGTATTATTGTTATTGTTATTTTATATAATTTATTATTATTATTATTATTATTATTATTATTATTATTATTATTATTATTATTATTATTATTAATCTGAGACTGTAAAACTAATAATCACACCTGCCAGTTTCCTGCTTTAAGTGATGGCAGCCGTGTATTAACTATTATTTAACTGACTGAATGTAGATAGATAGATAGATAGATAGATAGATAGATAGATAGATAGATAGATAGATAGATAGATAGATAGATAGATAGATAGATAGATAGCAAAGGTGTCAAAAGTATTGACATTCATTACTCAGGTAGAAGTATAGATACTAGGGTTTAAAAAGACTTTTATAGAAGTTGAAGTATCAACTGAAGCTTTTTACTCAAGTAAAAGTACAAAAGTGCTGGTTTCAGAACTGCTTAAAGTATAAAAGTAAAAGTCATGTAAGGAAAACAAAAGCCAAAATTTAGACTGTGCCACAGGGGCATATAATGCACTACCCCACCCCCCACCCCCAAAATATTTTTTTTCTAAAAGTCATAATGACTATAATGTTATATTAAAATATTTTAAATATATTAAAACCCAGAAACTGGGTTTTCAGGTCCTCAGAAATCTCCATCCCGATGTCTGACATAAAGCGCCCTCCCTGCAACCTGACACCAGCCTAAATTTTAGAGCTTCCAATCACAGATATTATTGTTAGCATTATTATTTTTATTATTAGTAGTAAATATAATGTAAGAACATACCTCCATTATTGATTTTCTTTGCATTTATAATATCCCCTTTTCTCTACACTAAATTTATATGTTCAGATCCCATTCCAATAAGTCATCTAATACCAGTAAGTCTACCCCAAAGCTTTTCACACTCAGTTATTCACTGCCATTTAACTAGGGTGACCAGATGTCCTCTTTTCGTTATCTCAGATCTGGTCACCCTATTTTAACTCCTTGTGTACACCACAGTCATAGCTGTAAAAAAACACTTATAGTAAGACAGAAATTTTAAGCATATAACTGTGGTGTTAAAACCACAAGGAGTTAAAAATAGAGCTACAGTAGAGAAAAGGGGATGTTTTAAATGCAAAGAAAAGCAACCATATTGTTATATTAATTATACATTGTACAGAGTGCTTTATGTCAGATATCACGATGGGAATTTTTGGGGACCTGGCAACCCTGCTGTCGCTCACCGCACGTCTTCTCCCCACCATTCCTCTTTGGCTCTTGGTTCAGTGATTCAGTAGCGGAAGAAAAACTCTTCCTCAGCGTTCTCACTCAAACTCCGACAATACATAGAAATAACGAGGCTGTTTTTAAAATGTAAGGAGTAGAAAGTACCGATAATTACATGAAAATGTAAGTAAGTAGAAGTAAAAAGTCGTCCGAAAATAATTACTCAGTAAAGTATAAATGACAAATATTTCTACTTAAGTATAGTAACAAAGTATTTGTACTTCATTACTTGACACCTCTGATTCATAGATAGATAGATAGGTAGATAGATAGATAGATAGATAGATAGATTGATTGATTGATTGATTGATTGATTGATTGATTCCTTCCTTCCTTCCTTCCTTCCTTCCTTCCTTCCTTCCTCGCTAGCTCGATCCCCGAGTGTGAAATTCAAGACAATGTGATGAGTTCATTCTGAACAGTCAAATCCCCAATTACAAGAGGGTCCCAGTCCGTGTACGGTCCATGTACCTTTGGTCATTGGATTTTCGTTTCAAAATCCATTATTGAAAAATGAAAAAACAGGCCGTTTCTCTTTTTTCGTTTTTTATTGTCCATACAAAACATGAGAAATTGCTTCATTTTACAATTTTACAAACCGATCAGAAAATCAAATAACAAATAAACAGAAATGGGAAAAAACGACTCGTATTTCATTTATCCTAAAGTTGCCTCAACCGGAAGTAGTAAAACACAAACCGACAGGGAAACATGCGCAGCAGAAGAGTGTCGCGAAGAGAGTCGAATATGAGTTCTGAGAAGATAGGGCGAATATTTCAGGTGATTTTGACGTAATTAAGTATTTGTATTAATATTAGCCAGGGTCGTCATGAACACCCCCTTTTAATTTCTTTTAACTTTAAACATGGAATTTGTATATAAACTGGACACACATCAGTGAAGGCAATAAAATATTATTTAAATAAAAATAAATATTTGCCCAACCCGAGATTGCGTGATGCACTCTTAACCCCAACTTAACACTAGCATTCCCCAGTTTTGGTGGAGCATCAGTGGTGTGATAGTGATTTGTGTGATAAAAAAAGATATGTAGATCATGTGGTTCATTCTAGTAGTTATAGGCATTATTAGTCTGTTGGAGAGAGATGGCATAAAGGAGAAAGCTCAGAGAAGCAACCAAACTTTAGGAAAATACCCACATATGTGCATCCCCTGGCCCTGACTACCAATAATTGCCTGATGAATCAGGTACTTTATACATATTTTGTTAAACTCAACTGTAATCTGTATTAATTAAGCATTTAATATTACAACATAAACCCATATACTTCTTTGAAGTAACTTTAAATAAGTTTTACAGTGTAGTTAACAAACTGGTTCAGAAGGAAATACATTAACACTAAACTTCATCCTTTGCAGGTCTCATAACAGTCATTGTATGTAACCAATGACATGAATGTGGCAATATTTCCTGCATTCTCTGGCTTTTTTAACACTTTGGATCTCAGTGCACGGTGTCACTATGAAGTACATGGGGACAGTATGGAGTCTTCAGCTACCCCATCTGTAAGCCACCCTTTTACTTTCATGCGACCTGTTGCTGCAGGATCCTCTGGCCTGCCGGCTGTTGTTTCTGTACCAAGAGCAAGCATGACCACAAAATATTTCCAGAGGTAAACTTGTTTGGCTTTTTACATAGATTATGGCATATGCTTCTTGTATAAATACATAATATGCAAAAAAGAAACAATAGTAACCATTAAAATAAATAGTAAATAATGTAACAGCTTACAGAGCATGTGAACGATTTAGCACAATTTAGATTTTAGACTGAGTACTGTTTAGATCCTTGTGCTTTTACACACTTAGGAAAATAATTCTCCACAATTTAACCCAATCCGTGCAGCGAAACACACATTTACACACTAGTGAACACACACTAGGGAGCAGTGAGCACACATGCCCGGCGCACCCTAGTCACAGCGCCCGGGGAGCAGCTAGAGGTTAGGTGCCTTGCTCAAGGGCACTTCAGTCATGACCTGTTGGATCTGGGAATCGAACCAGCAACCTTCAGATCACAAGCCCAGTTCTCTAACCACAGTTGTAAGAATAAATGTAAGAGTAAATGTAGTAGAGAATTTTGTAATATTTGTAATTCTTTGAAATCTTTTGGATATTTTTTTTAAATATACATTTTATGTTATATATTTCTATAAAATATATAGTGCTTCATAAAGTCTGTCCTTTTTGAAAGTGTTTTTACAAATCAGCATTAATGATGTGCTTTATTTTAAGGGTGATTAAAAGTTTTTTTTTTCATAAATACTTTTTTGAACAGGTCAGTATACAATGCTGATTTGGTTGGAGGCAAGCTAGCTCCTAGTCGAATGGTGGTGATAAGATTCATAGAGTGTGAAGCAACAGTTCAGGGGATCACTGGCAAAGTTCAGGAGGCACTTGGCAGTTATGATCCCATAACCCTAACTGATGCACAAGGCAATGCAATTTTGGAATCCGAGGGGACCAAAGGTATGCATTATTCTTCAATTGCCATGTTACCTTTTTAATTACATCATGAGCAAATATTTTC
>BRDA01072880.1:0-12295 GCA_036984385.1 Crenuchus spilurus | reverse complement strand
TTTCAAACCTAGTGTATACGTTTTGCTGAATTTGCTTAGCACACATTAAGAGGCTTGCCTATGCTAACCTGCAAGTCGCTAAATAATCCCAAAACTAAAATCTGAGGTGCCAATACACCTCAACAGGTCTTCCTGGAAATGGCTGTAACTGGTGTAGTGACCTGGTAAGCGTAGTGTGTAGAAGCAGGTGGAAGACTTTGGCAGAAGGCTATTGATGATTTCCACTGCCATGTCTCCTCCTGGCACTTCCCATCCTATCCCAAATTTCACCAACTCCTTAAGGTGAGAGCTGGATGCTACAAATAGTACACATACAACATTTACATAAATGCAAAGAGAATACTCTGTTAATGTCAGGTAGCAAGTGCATAAAATTCATGTGAAGTCAAAAAATAAGCCTCTAATTGAGATGTTGGCAATGTTAAAACATGAACATTTATTTTTATCAGAGGTAGTTCAGGGAGTTTACATAAAGCTGAACTGTAGCAACATGGATAGTTTTATGTCTGTAGAGACTCACCTTATTCCTGGACCAAAAGGTACAAAATGTTGACAAAGTGGCACAAATACAGTACATTCAGGGCACCGGAAAATGTTACACAATTAAAGTAATGTAAAAAAAATATATATACCAGTCTCAATGAACTGCCGAAAATATCCTGAGATGCGACACTTGTTTTCCAGTGTACAGTCATCATCATCTTCATCTGCACTGCTTTCAGTGGGCCAGTGGATGTATGGGAGCAGTATCTTACAAAAAAAAAAAAAGCATTCTTATAGATTAATGCTGTTTGTATATGACTAGGTCATGTACACAACATAAATCCCTGTGTAATTAATATATATATATATATATATATATATATATATATATATATATATATATATATATATATACCTGTGGCGTAAGTGAACATTCGCTTTCCTTTGGAAAAATCTGCACATCTTTCTTTTCACTCAACAGTGACCACACCTTGGTTTCCTTTAGTTGTGCACATATCTAAAAATGAATATGGAGGGAAAAACAGCAAAAATGCAGAAAATGTTAATGCCTTCTCATAAATTTGGCACCATAAACAGTGAACAGAGCCATAGTCTGTTGAGAATAGTATGACTAGGTCTTTTTTAAAAATGACACCAAACAAACATACCTCATTGTATGTAGCATTTTCATCAATGTATGCAGTCCTACGCCCCAGCCCAGCTTGCATGTGCAACAACTGGTCTTGTTCCATAGGTGTCCGATCATTTGGTGAGGTAGGAGGTAAAAGGTAAATGGCATCACTTTAGCTGGTTTGCAGAGGACAGGTGTAGCAGCAGAGAATCGTTTTTCCCCCGTCCTTTGGTAAAAAACCCAGGGAAGGACCTCTCAGGAAATTACAAACAATGAAAGTATGAAAACGTCAATTTGTTATAGAGTATATCTTTACTTAACAGTGCATAATCAAAATAGGTAGTAAAACCTGGCCATCTCAGTCTGAACAGCTGCTCTCTCACCCTAAACTGAACTAAACTGCTGCCTAAAGGACGTAAAAGCATGAAAAGCATTAAGATATTCACAATACAACCACAATTTATTATTTGCATTGTAGAAGACAGTGCCCTTGTATCACCGTTAAGACAAAATATTTTGCTCTCTACATTAAAATACATAAGATACCTGACATTTTCTTGACTAGGGCCAGCTGCACTTCCTGACTGTGAGGTCAACAAAGACAACAGGTGCCTTGCTGACCTAATAACATCAGCATTTCCCTATAAACACAAGCAAAACATGACTATTTGCACTCTTCCTTGCATCCCTCAATGCTGCCAATCGTAGAAAGAAAAAAGAAAAAACGGATAATTTGATGAAACTATGAAAATGGTGACATGAACTTCTTCTGGAACACTCTGCTAGCCATTTATTTAGCTAGTTAGTCTAATAGCTACTTAGAAACGTATTGCCAGTTTTACAGCCTGTAGATAGCTCTTATAACCTGAACTAGCAAGATCTTCTTAGTCTTTATGCCTCAAAATTAATTATTTTCTATCCTACAACCTTTCTGACAAATTAACGTTAAAACGTCAGGGAAACATACTGAAACCATAATGTTAACCAGTACACTTCAAACACGTTGCCAACATGCCCTCCTAAACTCAGACCAGCTCATGCCAACCAAAACTACCAACAAGCTAGCTAGCTAACGTTACCCTGCATTATCACGCCACCAGCGTTACATGACGCAAAATGTCCAACAAGTTTTACCAGAACTATAAATAATTAGCTTACTATGTGGATGAGAAGAACTTTGGATGCACTTACCTCATTGGTGTTCATCTTCTTTTTCTCCGCCACAGACGCAGCTCAACTGCTTTTAACCGCCACAGACATCAACGAGTGGCTGCGAGGCTGCGCTGTGATTGGTTAAACGCTGCGTTCGATAGCTCGCAATAGTTTACTTTTCCTTGGAAGCCCGGATGTTTAAGCTCGAGCTCGAATCCGTATTTCTGAGTTTTGAATCTGAATTTTTTTTATTTGAATCTGAGAGATCTGAATTTATGGATCTGATTTTTGTTCAAAACACAAAAAAGCATTCCTCAGTATGTTCTCCAGAAAACCAATCATGTCCTTTCCCTCTGCTTCTTCGGGGATGCCAAAGATTCAGAGGTTGTCCCTGCGTGAGCGCCCTTCTTGGTCAATTAGCTTAGCCTCCATATCTGTTTGGCATCGGAGAATGTCCTGAATTAGCGTTGCTGCTGTTTGAAGTTTCTCCTCTGCCTCACCGATGCCTCTTCTGCTTGTTCTAATCCGGTGTTTGTTTTGTTCAGTTCTTGCTTTATATCTGCAAATTGTTGCCTATTGTCCCATCTAAAATATTTTAGCTCATTTAGAATGCTTAGCAGGCTAACCTCCTGTTCTGGTTTGCCATGTTCTTGCTCAGGAGAGCCGCTTCAGCTTCGCTGTTCAGTTAAATTCTTGGCTGTGTCGGTGGTTAGCATACCTGTCCTTCACCTTGTTACAGCCCCTTTTTGTATTATTTTAGAAATTCGCTTCAATTTATATATTCGTTGTGTTTTTGGGGTTATTTTACTGGAATGCCAGGAGGAGATTGAAAGCACACTGCCATGTCGTACCGCAGTGGACTCGGAACCCCCTTGGCAGCATTTTTATTGACAAGGAGCCTTATGCTGCAGTGTGCTTGGAACACTCTTTGTAATCAACATATAGCATCACACCGAGCGCACTGGGGGGTATTTCACAAAGCAGGCTTTCTCAGTTTAGCCAGGTAATGCAAGCCCGAAGTCAAACCTTTCCAATGAGAAAAGAGCAGCAGGACGTCTGCATTGGTCAGTCCTCAAAGTATGGCTTAAACTATCTGGCTAACTTGGAAATCCAGCTTTGTGGAATACCCCCCAGGGCACGTAAGCTGTTTACTCACAGTGCTCATGCATGTTACTTAACTTACGGCAGTTTAAATGTTTTTAGAAATATGAGTAATGTAACTATATTTTTGTGTTTTTATGCATGTGAATAAGCCATAAAACATTAAGTTAGAATTTACTAAGGGTGCTTTCACACCTGAAAAGTCTGGACCATGGTCCAAACCAAGGTTTGTGTGTTTGTTACTTTGTATATATTTGGTCCGGTTAGGTTTGTTTTCACTTTCCTGTCATCATCACTTAAGTGCAGTGCATCTTCCTACACTTGACACTGATTAGCTTTAATATACTTTTATATACCGCTGCCAGTTTCTTTAGTTTAGTTTAAGTTGCTCTGTCGTCCTGTCATATCCTTTCTTTCTCATCCTCTCAGGAAATAAGGTGAACCTTTCAGCAATTTTGTGTTTTTCAAACTGACTTTTCACATGTTAATCGGACCAAAATTATATTAAACATTTGGTCTCCTCCTCACTCCATGTGCTACCATGGCTCATTTTTGTTACTTTTACTTGTTATTGTTGTTTGATGTTGTTAATGCCGGCAGCAACGTCCTGTATTTGGTCTGAAAGTCTGAACCTTCTAGAAGTGTTTCCACACTGCACACGAACCAGACTATGGTGCAGTAGATCTCGACTGAGACCACCTACTTTGGTCAGACCAAATGTTGCTCCCTTAGTTAGGACCGTGGTTCCACGGCCTCTTTAATACCTGCCATTTTGATTCGGACCAAACTGAAAAGTCTGAAAGTTGGGGCCAAGAATGTAGGTGTAAAAACACCCAACGTTTCACACAACAGTACATCCATACACAGTCAGCTAATCTGTTTTGATGTTAAATGAAGGTGGTGGATAAAAAAAAAAAATTTCTCAAACCGGAATTTAGAACAGTTACTTTATGAAAATAATTACTATTTCTCAAAACAGTGACTTTATACTCTGCACATTCTCAACATCAGAGTAAGGCAGAGTTCTTGTCTGATGAAACTCCTCTCAACCATGAAAAAGGACACAACTAAACACATGATTAACAGTGTGCACTCAAAAGCACCTGGAAATTATTTTAAAGTTCAGATTTGTTTAAAAGTGCCTAATATTCAAGCTATAAATGGACAATATTTTAATAACTACAATTACTAGTGAGTCTTCAGTAAGACAAAATTACTTTTACAACTGGAGCATTTGGCAAATGCTCTCATCTAGACCTGGGAGAGATGATCTTCAGTCTGCATTTGAAGACTATGAGGGACTCTGCTGTTTGAACAGCCAGTGGGAATTTGTTCCACCACCTGGGTGCCAGGACATAGAAGAGGCTTGATGCCAGTTTTCCACGTGTCTTGAAGGATGGCAGGTCAAGCATTACAACTAAGCTAAGGTAGAGAACCAACATTTACAATAGTTTTACTTTTGTAACATCTACTTTTAATGATTTTACTTAATAGAAATATATAATCCTGAATTTCTCATACTGATGTGTCAGTGATTAATCCTGAAACTGACTGTAATCAGTTTCCTCAGGTGTGGTCAATTTATACTGAAAACTAGCCCATTACCAGGTTAATATTAGCAACTGAGCTGCACAAAACTACAACAAAATAACTAGGACTGTGAAAATAACCCAACAAAATAACAATCAACCCAGCAGATTCTACAGTGTAGCTTTGGGTAGTTTCAGTCTTATTAATGTAACTGTCCTGATATGAGTGAGATGTTTACTTTCAGAAATATGTTCAGTGCTATAGAGTGAAACATCCTTTACAAATGTGATACTGTCATGTGGGCAAGTGGATGATTTAACATGTGTAAGGTTTTGTTTTGGGGTCTTTGATGAAAAATCATTCTGTCAGTGAAGACAAGAGTCTACACATGAGTTTTGCCAGTTTACTGGTTGGAAAAAGCAGGTCAAAACAATTTTAAATATATTTCTTCTGGGCTTCTGTTAACCTTGGAGATAGTGAAAAACCTTTGACACAGTTTGGAGAAGTCAATAATAGAGACAATACTCACAGCAATACAATTAAAACCAGGTGTAAATCAAACCTAAAAAGACTAAAATTTTATGTGTCAATTAAGTAAAAACGCAGATATAAGGAAAGGTGGTTGACATCTGCATATCCACAATCTTACAGGTAAGTCAATGTAAGACATGTTTCAGTAGTAAGGTTTCAGCATTAATCTAAGAAATTTTAGGTATGATCTCTTTGCATTGTGATCAAGAGCATATGTATGCACCAATGGCTCTACTGATATTACAAATTTTAGAATAAAAAAAAAAGAAGCAAACTCATTACAGTGGATGAAATAATTATTTGATACCTTGCTGATTTTGTATTTTTGCCCACTGACAAAGATATGAACAGTCTATAATTTTAAGGGTAGGCTTATTTTAACAGTGAGACAGAATATCAAAAAGAAAATCCAGGAAATTACAATGTATAAAATATATAAATTTATTTGCATTTTGCAGAGATAAATTGGTATTTGATCCCTCCAGCAAACAAGACTTAATACTTGGTGGAAAAACCCTTGTTGGCAAGCACAGCAGATGCTTTTTGTAGTTGATGATGAAGTTTGTGCACGTCAGGAGGAAACTTGGTCCACTTCTCTTTGCAGATCATCTCTAAATCATTAGGATTTTGAGGCTGTTGCTTGGCAATACTGACCTTCACCTCCCTCCTTAAGTTTTATATGGGATTAAGGTCTAGAGACTGGTTAGGCCACTCCATAACCTTAATGTGCTTCTTTTTGAGCCACTTCTTTGTTGCCTTGGCTGTATATTTTGGGTCATTGCCACAACCCATTTTTAATATCCTGGCAAAGAGAAGGAGGTTGTCACTCAGGATTTTACGGTACATGGCTCCATCCATTCTCCCATTAATGTGGTGAATTAGTCTTGTAACCTTAGCAGAGAAACACCCCCATAACATAATGTTTCCACCTCCATGCTTGACTGTGGGGATTGTGTTCTTTGGGTCGTAGTCAGCATTTCTCCTTCTCCAAACACGGCAAGTTGAATTAATGCCAAAGAGCTCAATTTTGTCTCATCTGACCACAGCACCTTCTCCCAATCATTCAGAATCATCCAGGTGTTCATTGGCAAACTTCAGACGGGCCTGCACATGTGCCTTCTAGAGTAGGAGGACCTTGCAGGCACTGTAGGATTTTAATTCATTACGGCGTAATGTGTTACCAATGGTTTTCTTAGTGACTGTTGTCCCAGCTGCCTAAAGATCATTAAAATGTTCCCCCCAGTGTAGTTTTAGGCTGATTTCTTACCTTCATCATAATCTAGGATACCCACGAGGTGAGATTTTGCATGGAGCCCCACATCAAGGTCAATTGACAGTCATTTTTTATTCCTTCCATTTTCTTACAATGGCACCAAAAGTTGTTTCCTTTTCACCCAGCATCTTACTTATGGTTTTCTACTCCATTCCAGCCTTGAACAGGTCTATAATCTTGTCCCTGACTTTCTTAGCAAGCTCTTTGGTCTTAGCCATGTTGGAGAGGTTAGAGTCTTATTGATTGAGTCTATCGACAGGTGTCTTTTTTACAGGTGACAATTTAAGACAGCTGTCTTTAATGCAGGTAACGAGTTGATTAGGAGTGTCTAAGTGGTCTGTAGGAGCCAGAACTCTTCATGCATGGTAGGTAATCAAATACTTATTTCTCTCGTCAAAATACAAATAAATATATAAATTTTATACAATGTCATTTTCTTTTTAAAATTTTAATTAAATTTTTGACTTTAAAATTTTTATCTTTTAATACTTTTCCCAATTTGGTAGTCGTCAGTTAACCCAACCCATTAGTGGCTCTCCCCATCACTTTGCATTGTCCCTGACGCTAAGAGGGTGAAGACATGCACACACTTCCTTCATTGCATGTGATACAGCCACCACCTCTTTTCAAACAACCACTTGATACACCATCCCTGGGGAACCAACGCGGTTGAAGGAAAGTGCAAAGTTTCTAGTTTCGAATGGACCAATCATTAGACGCCCGAGCCAGCGGACATTGCAATGTGTGAGTGATGGGGAGAGTGTGTGCGCCATCTACCCACCCAGAGAGAGCACTGACAATTTTGCTCTCTGTAGGCCCCATCTGTTGATGGCAAACAGCATGACCAAGATTCAAACTCGCATTCCTTTGGTTATAGTGTCAGCAACTTAGGCCTACCTTACACCTAACAACTTTCATGCGATTTTACAGTCGCAGATAAATTTTCAAAGTTGGGCTAAAATCATGAGTCTTCCTAGAGTGGAGTTGCAGTCACGTCATTTCGATCGTTAAGTGTAAGGTGGTCAGGACTGAAAGTTTTAGACAGTCTTTTTCTCGTTGAGGCCTTCCAATAACATCAAACGTGTAATATTATTGCAAGTTGTAAGAGTTGACTCGAGGAAATAGTGATGTGAACACTGTTGGGAACCAATAGGAGAGCTACGGGAAGCCGCACAGGGAAGTATATGAATGCCTGGCGGGTAAATATGGCTGGCGAGAGCTCAGAAACTATGGTTCTCCTGGACTGTAGAAAAGGAGAACCTGGTGCAGCTGTGGAGTGAGCAAGAGTTTTACCATTTATTATACTACAGAGACAAAAAGGGAAAAAGTGGACAAATTGCTGAAGCCCTCGAAATTCCAGGTGTGTGCGCTATGCTAAAACTAACTAAACACTACTGAATGGGGCTATTTAATGATAATTTTAATCATAAAAGTTATTGTTTTCCCCAACAGCCTGAAGAAAATAAGGAGCATGCAGACACACAGGACCAGGAATGCATGGATGTGAATCCTATGTTGACATTATTTTGAGCTCTGATAGCACTGTTTGTAATGCACGTTACTATATTTTTATTTTACACTATGTTGTCTTATTATGCATAGTTACATTTGATACAAAGAAAGGTTAAATACACATTTTGCAATAATTATGCTCTTTATTGCATTAATTCTATTTAAAACAAAAGCAGATGGGAAATAATCTCAATATAAATCTAGTTGCAGTCTTTAAATTAGTGACGCTGCAAGATCCAGTCTTAACAAAATCTTAAGACTGCGACTAAACTGTGACTTAAAAAGTCTGTAGACGTGAGATGGTGTCAGACTTTAGTCTAAGTATTTTCAGAATCTTTTCAAAATTTTTAGGTATATGGCCTTAGCCTGCTGAGCCACTCAGGACCTGTATTTTCTTTTTGATATTCTATCTCTCACTGTTAAAATAAACCTACCCTTAGAATTATGTCAGTGGGCAAACTTACAAAATCAGCAAGGGATCAAATATTTCATCCACTGTACATCAGTTGATACTAAATCATGAAGCATTTGTGTAGGTGGACTTGTAAGCTTTTTATCCATAGTAAAGAGTATTTTACTGTTGTTAGTCATTGCTGATAGTTCTGGAGAAAAAAAGGATTGTCTAACTTTGTTCATAACTGTAATCATATAGCTTATCTGAAAATGTTTTTGTCAATCTGAATATTAGTTTTAAGCAATCTGCATTCAGGCTTCCAACATTTTCTGTTTAGAAGCTGAACATCAGGGACATTTCTCCATGGTGATTTATTTTGGCATGGTAGGCTTTTAACTTCAAATGGTGTAAACTCACCTCTAGCACAAACCATTTTAGAGTTGAAGTCTTTGTTTCTAGTGTGGTCCACAAATCAAAGAAAACACTATTAAGCAACATCTCATATGAAGCTGATATGTTTAGATACAACAGTACATGATTTGTGTTGTCATTTGGGAATTGCACCTGAACCTTGATACGGTTTCTCTCCTGTGTGAATATGTTGGTGTGTTTGGAGATTTTTCATTTGAGTAAAACTCTTCCCACACTTTGTACTCTAGGGGTGTGTGGATGACTTATCCTCCTGCTGGGAGTGCACAAAGCAGACAGAGACACAGCCTGAGCATAAAAAACATTTTATGAATGTTAACCAGCTTGCTTACATAAGATAAGAAAATCCATTTTGCATCCATATGTGTAGTTGAACTTGTCTATCGAAATTAATTCATAAGTTATCTCCTTGCCACATGTTTGTACACCACACGCTCAGTCAAGACTCGTTTTATTCCCTCTCCCAGTTTCTGATAGAGACATGTTGGTTGATTGACCGTATCATCAACTGATAGAAGACACTTTCTGCTTTAAAAGGAGCCAACCACCAACAGTTAACCACAGTATTCACACTGAATGTTTTGCCCACTCAAGTCAAATCAGCCCACGCAATTTGATCGACTTATTCACAATAGTGATTCAGAGCATGCACAATTTGATTTAGATGCTCTGAATCAGTATTCTGAACAAGTGAATCAAATTGAGCGTGCTGATTTGATTATAGTATTAGCTATTGTATCGAAAGCATTGAGTATTACAGAATCAAATCATTTGAAGCATCATAGTATCGAACAAGTATCAAACTTTCAATACCTAGTGCTACTCTACTGTACACTGAAATGGTTTCACTCCTGTGTGAATATGCTGCTGTGTTTGGAGATTACTCTGTACAGTAAAACTCTTCCCACACTCTGTACACTGATATGGTGTCACTCATGTGTGAATATGCTGGTGTGTTTGGAGAGCACTCCGTTGACTAAAACTCTTCCCACACTCTGTACACAGATATGGTTTCAGTCCTGTGTGAATACGCTGGTGTGTTTGGAGAGCACTCCGTTTACTAAAACTCTTTCCACACTCTGTACACAGATATGGTTTCAGTCCTGTGTGAATACGCTGGTGTGTTTGGAGAGTACTCCGGTGACTAAAACTCTTCCCACACTCTGTACACCGATATGGTTTCACTCCTGTGTGAATACGATGGTGTGTTTGGAGAGTACTCCATTGACTAAAACTCTTCCCACACTCTGTACACAGATATGGTTTCACTCCTGTGTGAATATACTGGTGTGTTTGGAGAGTACTCCGTTTACTAAAACTCTTCCCACACTCTGTACACTGATATGGTTTTACTCCTGTGTGAATACGCTGATGTCTTTGGAGATGACTCTTTTGATTAAAACTCTTCCCACACACTGTACACTGATGTTTGCCTGATTTTTCTGTTTTTTCTTGCAGTTTTCTTTGAGATGCATCAGACTGGAGAGTATCAGATGATGTTTGAGCATCAGAAGTTCTTCTAGATGCCATTTTATCTTTTTTTTAATCTTTGCTGATTTCAGCATGGTGAGTAATTTGCATTTGTAGTATCTCCTGAGGTCTTTGTGGAAGCGGTCACCAGGACTTTCAACAGAATGTAATCAATTCCTGCAGAAAAACAAAAATTAACATGGAATAAAAAATATACAGTTGACTGACTAGATGTCCAAGCAGATGTTTTAGGGTAATACAATATCAGAGGTTATTTCTGAAAGTGTTTGAACCAGTGAGCAATGTATAAAACCCAATTCCAGAAATGTTAGGAAAACATAAAAACTGAAATCCGTCTTAATCACTTGAACTAGGCCTGGGACGATATTGCCTAAACTCAGTATTGCGATATATTGAGCAGTTCACCTCAATAACGATAAATGGACGATAATACTATTACACACATTCCGCAAAAATAAAGAATGCGTTAGGCCAACATAAATACTTCACAGCCAGTTATATTGATGGTACAATTCCCTTTTTATTACCACTTTAACTCTAAAGCACAAATAAATTAAGAAAATGTCTTGGACAGAAAAGACACCATTAACCTCATCAATACACTCACTCTTGAGGTGGTATTTAGAATTTACATCAAAAAGCTACTGGTTTGTATGTTTATGGTCAATATGCTTTCTGATGTTGCATCTGTTCATAAGAACTTTGGACATGACATAGGACATTTTTCCCAGAAAAAAGAGCTCACGCAAACTCTTCTTTTGAGTGCATAAATTCCCAGGTAGTCTTCTGCCCTGAGTGGACACAGCTCTGCACTGGGTGGGAAATGCTTGGTACTGGGCTTTATACTGAGTGGGCACAGATCTGCACTGGGTTCATGCAGCTTTACACTTAGTGGGCACGGCTTGGTACTGGGTGGGCATGGTTCAGCACTAGGTGGGCACAGCTTGGGACTTGTAGAACATGGCTTTGACAAAGGTGTTGTGGTTGGTTGATTGGTCTTACACACAATCAAATGGTTGTCAAAGTCTTCTTTATGCAGCACCATTGACTGACAGTATATGCAGTGGTAATGGGTTGTGTCCTGCACCCTAAGCCACATCGGTGGATAGTGTATCCTGAAACATGAGAAAATAAATTCTATAAAGTGTGGGGCCATAAAAATAATTTGTAGGTGTCTGAAAGGCTTAGTAATGACAGTAACCGGCTTTTGACACAACAGTACAACAAATTGTACAATATCTAACGATGTATATAATTATATAAATATGATTAAGCCTCAAATGACAACAAGGTATATAAACATTGTTGAGTATACCATTTTAAAAGTTGTAATTTAAGGCTTAATCATATGTGCAGTTTACATAGTCTGATATTTATATAATTAGTCTATTTATATAATTATGTACAGCTACGACATGTTTGGCATTGTAGATAACTATTATGTTATATATTGTGTGACATTGTACAATGCATGTTGTACTATTTTGTCAAAACACTGTTATTCTTGTGTTAACTGACTTGCCTTCATGTTGGACTGCTCGGTTAAAATGTAGTGTGAGATGACTCCTAAGTTTACTGGCTGATGATGGCTTATAATACTCTATGGAGCAAAATGGACTTTATGTGCATTGCAACACACAACCATCGCAAACCTCCTTTAACATGCGCAAACCGGATTCCAAAAAAGTTGGGACACTAAACAAATTGTGAATAAAAACTGAATGCAATGATGTGGAGATGTCAAATGTCAATATTTTATTCGTAATAG
>BRDA01072876.1:3257-19492 GCA_036984385.1 Crenuchus spilurus | reverse complement strand
TCTCTAATACTGCTGTGAACAAGAGTTTTCAGATCAATTTCACCGACCTTTACTTTTTCTTAAAAGTTCTTAACGTTACCGACTGCCTTTCCTATTCCATCTCTTCTCATATGTCACTTATTTCTGACCTTTAACACTTTAGTTTTAGTTTTAAGGCCGTATTTTTGACAGTGGCTGGCTGCTGTACTGTTAATCTTTTGGATAAACAGCTTTTTGGCTCTGACATTCCCAGCATTCCTCATTTTCTGTTTTTCTTTTAATTTTATTTCTACCTCCTGACATGAGAGGACCCTGAAGTGTGTTTTAAACAAGATTCCGTCCGCATTATCGTCACCGTTTTATTCCCTCTCCCTCCCTCCCTCCCTCCCTCCCTCTCTCTGCCTGTGCAGAGTTATTAAAAAACGTCCGTCACACCAGGACAAGCCGGCTGGATGTTAAGCTCTTTCCCTTTTGTCCCCTGGAAGGATGAGGAGGCCATAACTGCAGACAGCAATTAAGAGTCAAATCCCTTTCTGCATGAGGCGGACAGGATGAAAAAAGCACGGCCTGCGTTTCTGTTTGATCCGTCTGACCCTTATTTCTGAACGACAGCAGCTAAAAGTGAGAGACAATCAGAGGAGCTGTGCCCTCTCTCTCACTCTCTGTACTGGTCTTAACGGTGCTCTGGTAGATTGAGATGAATAATTCTGAGCTAACCTCTGGTGAACTGGACGCATTCTTGTTGGACAGGTTCATTCAGATCGAATCAGCTCACTTGAACACCTGATACTGAAGTGACTCTATTTCTAAAAGTGAATTCAGCAGTAGAACGCGACCCTAATCAGGATTCAGTGGTAGATAAATGGTGGATGAATGGGTCAATTCAGCAACAGGTCTATATCCGGTCTTCTACAGAAATGCTTTGTAAATAGATGGCAAAAGTTACTCAACCATGTAATTCGGCATTGTGACTTTTTATTTTCATTCATAGAAACACAGAAGTTTATACATAATCAACAGTTTTTTACTCAGGGAGTAAGTATTGAGTGGGGGAGGAAACCTGGAGTGGAGTGGGAGCAGGGTGAATACAAAACCTTTTGAGCGGTGCGTTGAAAACAGAAAACCCGGAATGGAGTGAGAGCAGAGTGATAAAAAAAAGAGTTCCTGCCAATCCACTCCTCACATGATCTATCCAGAGAAGCTCAAATATCTACGCTTTAGCTCTGTTGTCAATGAAACAGTAGTTTGGTCCCCAGCGATGCCACAGACATAAGTTTCCGGCGGTCTGTAGAGAGCCTCTCGGTGAGTTGTTTGGCCTTCACTCTCCTTTATCACGTAGCATGATGCACACACTCAGTAAAATTAAATAGACACTGAATACAGTGTCACTGTTCTGTTCACACACAAGCACTTTGGTAGTGTTCTGAGAAACATAAATTGCTGTGTTGACGTCATAGTAGACCTTTAAATATGTTTATCGTTGCACCACTACCATCTGGCTCTGTCCTCAGTGTTGGATCACATCTTTCTTCCCAAATTGTAGTCTGTTCCCCATGAGCCTGAGTTATAAGAATGAGTTCTACTTAGAGTTTCCAGAGTGGTCATCACGTTTCTCAGGCTACTTCCTGTTCTGCTTGCCCTGGTGGTCCCTGTCGTACCTGCCAAACAGAGTGGCAGTGAACCTGTCCTGTGCTGCTGTATGGATTAGCTCTGGCTTGATTATGTTTGAGGCCAAGAGCTGCTTATTTGTAATCACTGAGGCATTCTGCAGTGTTAAATAGGAGTGTGTGTGTGTGTGTGTGTGTGTGTGTGTGTGTGTGTGTGTGTGTGTGTGTGTGTGTGTGTGTGTGGGAGGGAGGGGGGAGTTGTGTGTATTTATTATATGAAACAAAACAAAAAATCTAAGAGTTTTAAAGGAGAAGTTTCCTTAGTGCTGAGCCCACTTTACCTGTCTAATTGATTTGTCAACATTTCCTGAAAACATATTTTATAAATTATTTGTTGAATTTTTAATTGTGTATAAAAATATACAGTATATATAATATAATATGGTATGAGTGGATCAGACACAGCAGATTTTAGATTGTAATTAAATTGTAGATTTTAATTAAGACTCACTCACTGTCCACTGTGCACTATTTTCACTCCAGCAGTGACACTGAGTGACACTAACACACCACCACCACATCAATGTCACTGAGAATTATCCACCACCCAAATAAAATATCCCCCTATATCATACTTTTTAAATGTTTTTTTCTGTTTTTCATGCAAAAAATGTTCATGTATTTGTGCTATTTATTGAGTGATCCCACAAAAACAAACACTTTTACATTCTGAAACCTTCATTTTTAGGAATTGATGTCAGTAAATCAATTAGTGTGCATAAACACTTAATATGGTGAACTCCATTAAACCCTGTGAGGCCTATTATTCAGTCATTGATCTTAAGACTCATTATTCACTCTGAATAAATTGGTAAGTTCTGTGAAGTCTGCGACTGATTTAGTTATGAGGTTGAAAGACTTTCCTCCAAATCCTCACAGCATGCGAAGTGAGCATCAGCGACAACATCAGAATATGCCTGGACTGAGCTGTCCACACTGGCTGTGAGCATCGTGTTTTATTTGACAAACCATCGCATCTCTGTTTGGGCTTCGTTGCATTGTGGCGTACTGTGGTGCCACCGAACGTTTTCATTTCTGAAATTAAAACGTGATGTTTCCGGTGTAGATCACTTAATCCCAGTATCTTTATACAGTGATACAGAACACAGTTCATTCAGTAAGGAAGGAAGTCTCTACACTCTTAAAAGAGCTCTTCAAGGGTTCTTTAATAAAAGAAAATGGTTCTATATAGAGACATGAACACTCCTTCCATTATGAAAGGGTTCTTCAGATTGATGAGGAGTGTGCTGTAGATGGTTCTGTATAAAATCCTTTTGAAAATGGTTCAATATAGCACCAAAAAGAGTTTAGAGCTTAGCCTGGTCTACATAGTTTCATACTAAAGTACTGAAGCTCTATACTAAACTTGAAACGTACACACTTTAAAGAGATGGTTCTTCCAAGGGATCTTTAGCTCTGTACAGAACCATGAACACTGAAAGCACTCAAAAAATAATTTCCGTAGTGAAAGGTTCCTTCATGTTAATGAGGAATGTACTGGGTCAGAAACCTTCTAAAATTGGTTCTATGTAGCACCAAAAAAAGCTCCTCTATTATTACAAATTCAACATTGTAACGACAGCAGAACCATTTTGGGGGATATAGAGAGCCATTATCAAAAAGGTTCTGTATATAATCATCTACAGCACATTCCTCATCAATCAAGAACCCTTTCACCATGAAAAGAACCCTTTATACATGCAAATGGTTCTTTGAGTGTTCATGGTTCTATATAAGACCATTTTCTTTACTAAAGAACCCTTGAAGAACCATCGTTTTTAAGAGTGTACCGTAGTTATATACTCTGATACAAAACAAACAGCACAAGGGAAGCTCTGATACTTAAATGACATTAATCCAGTTTGGACATGTGCGCACCTGAATTTCTTTGGCGGGAGATTCAAATATGCTACTTTTTTCTTCTTTTGGGCCCCATCTGGTTCAGATGGGTTAATCTGTAGTTCCCTCTTCTTTCCAGCCCAGAAGCCTGTGGTGAGTCTGTTGTCTGTAAGTGGCGAGATCGATGGGCCTTGCCTTGTTTTTGGCTGGGAACACTTTGCCTTGCCCCTGTTGAGAGCGGAGGACTGTGGGAAACGGATGTCCTAATGATCTTTGTTGTGCTGCAGAAGCCTTGCCCTCAGAGAGAGAGAGAGAGAGAAAGAGAGAAAAGAGAGAGAGACTGGAGAGTAAAACAGAGACACAGAGAAATATGCCCACCCTCAACTCACAAAAATGTTTCTGTTATAAATCTCACAGACTGTTAAGCAACTTTTTATGAAGTAATTATTTATTGGCTGCATAATGTGATATGATGGTTGTCTTCCTATTTCAGTACCCATTCACATCCTCTTCATTGCTGTGGAGGTGCTGACAATGTCCTGACTCTTAATTACTATTTAGTTTGAACTGAACAAGTCACCGCTGTTGGAGGATCACAGAACCTTCATACAGTGGTAACCCTACTTACGAGTTTAATCCGTGCAGGAGCCGAGCTCGTTAGCTGGTTTGCTCGTTAGCTGGATGCATTTTCCCCATAAGAATACATGTAAAACTGATTCATCCGTGTCAGCCGGCCAATATACAGTATACTTTAATATGCTAAATAATGTGTTTATATGGGTTTTTAAAACATAAACGAGACGACGACGGTGCTCGTGTAGGCTGGCGGCTAAGGAGGACAGGAGGACGGGCGTACGTGTATGGCATGGTTACACTTATCATATGAAAAGTAAAAGTAAAACGTATCTAACTTTCTTGTTCACTACCTTTTGCTGTCTTTGTGTCACTTTCACTAGCACTTTCACTTTCGGTCAAAGGTATTGACTGACTTCTTCTACGGTAGCATCTAGGGGATGCTACGACCGCAGCGCCCCTAGCAGTTTGGCATAGTTGAAAAACTTACGCTACTCGTTATTTGGAATTTTACTCGTTACCTGGAACAAAAATTTTCCGAGATCTCGACTCATTACCCAGAATACTCGTTAGTAGGGATGCTCGTAAGTAGGGTTACCACTGTAGTTCTAAAAGATGTGCTTTATTGACATTACTTGACGGTACCACATGTCCATGAGATCCAATTTAAACTTGCTTTAGTGAAATACACTGATGGTAGAACCCATTTCTTCTTAAACTCTTTGTCCTAAGAAACCCTTAAGTGATTAGTTTGTAAAATGTTCTTTTAATTAGCTAGGCAACACTCTGTTGGAGAACACATGCGCTCATGGATATTGTTTCTGGCTTGTTGAGGATTAGTTGGGCTCAGACATGTGTCCAAAACTAAGACTTCATAATTAAGCACAGAATACGGAGGCCTGGTCCAGGAACGTTCACCACATTTCCCAGTGGAGCACCGTGCATTTTGGCGCTGAAGAGTGAGTGAAGCACTGGGGGATCTTTTAAGAGGTTTCCGGAGAGCACAAGCATCTGTGAACTGACTATCCATCATCGTACATCACACCGTATCCAGCTGCCTGCCTCATGCAAATGACTCTTCTGCTTCTGGCATGGGCTGTCTCTTCTTAAATCTTCACTTCTATGAATGTGTTTATTTCATGCTCAGACATTCTTGCACTGGTTTGCTTTTGGTTATAAGGCTCTAGTGGTTTGGTATCAGCAGCTTTGAAGAAGATGAAGAACCTGATGGCACCTGTATGCCAACACATAGTCAGTGATACTTCTGTTATGATACAAAGTTAAAAACTCACTTCTGGTGAGTTTTTCTTGCTGTTGTGTGTCAGTGTTGGCATATGGGGAAGGATTGATGATTTAGGTTCATGAGTTGGATCCTACATAGCAGTAGATGTAAACATGAGGTCTTCTAGCTGCCAGAAGTTAGTGGTGAAGTCAACATAGAGTTGGAGGAGTGACTGCCATGATTTAAATTACAGAATAAATTATTGTACACTCATAAAAAAGATGGTTCTTCAAGGGTTCTTTAGTAAAGAAAATGGTTCTATATAGAACTATGAACACTCATAACATAAATTATTATTTCCATGATGAAAAGGTTCATCAGATTGATGAAGAAAGTGATGTAGATGGTTATTTAGGAAAAAAGGGTTCCTCTATTATTAAAAGCTTTGACATTGTAACTACAGCAGACCTTTTTTTGGGGCTATGTTGAACCATTTTCAAAAAGGTTCTGTGTAGAACCATCTATAATCTGAAGAACCCTTTCACCATGGAAAGAACCCTTTATCCACGCCAGTGTTCATGGTTCTATATAGAACTATGTATTGAAGGGTTCTTAAGTAAAGAAATTGGTTCTATATACGGTAGAATCATGAACACTTGAAGAACGCAAAGGGTTCATAGTGAAATTGATGAGGAATGTGCTATAGATGTTTCTGTGTAGAACCTTTCTACAGGTTCTACAGAATGGTTCAATATAGTACCAAAAAGTTCTGCTATTGTTACAATGTTAAGTTTGTAATAATAGAGGAGCTTTTTTAAAATTCTATATAGAACCAATTTGAGAAGATTTCTGTATAGACCCTGCACATTCCTCATCAATATGAAGAACCCTTTCACTATGAAAAGACGCCTTTGGGTTTTAGTGTTTATGGTTCTGTACAGAGCTAAAGATCTTTTGAAGAACCATCTCTTTAAAGAGTGTACATTTCAAGTTTAGTATAAAGCTTCAGTACTTAGTATGAAACTGTGGAGACCAGGCTGAATTAGCTTTGTGGCTCCGAGTGGCTCAGCGTACTAAGACGCTGACACTATGTTCAGAGAATCACAAGTTTGAATCCTGGTCATTGGCAGTCGAGGCCTGAAAGAGCAAAATTGGCTGTACTCTCTATGGGTGGGTAGATGACACTCTCTCCCCATCACTACTAAGTGATGTTTGCTGGTTCAGGTGTCTGTTAGCTGATTTATCAGATCTGGCTGCCCAGTGGAGATGTATCAACAGCAGTTGGAAAAAAGGCGGAGCCTGATTTCACATGCATCAGAGGAGGTCTAGTCTTTACCCTTCTAGAGTCGGAACATTACACGTGATTGAGAGAGTCTTAGCGAATGGGTGGGCTGATTGTCGGCTACTACATTGAGGGTGGGAAAATTGGGTTAAAATAAATAAAAAGGAACAAAATCAGGAACAAAACCTCACTCACGTCTTTGAATAATCAAGTCACTTCACCTTCAGATGCCAGTGACCAACAGGAAAGTGCTAAAGGATAAAATGACCATGAATAATAGGTGAGGAAGATGATGAGCTGAGATGTATCTTGAAAGGTAGTGCATGTTGCATTGTTATCTCTTGTTTTAAGCTATTATTCAGACAACAAGCTGTCTATTATTACCTGTGTTCCACTACCAAAGTCCCTTATGTAAAATCATAGCTCCATATGGACACTATCTCTGTGTTAGATGTTTCTAACATCAGATGTGTTCATAGATGGGAGTAAGACAGGACAGACTCATTCTTGCAGTCTCAGCTCTGTAGAGATTAGTGTTTTTCCTCTTCTAATGGTCTGAATTAAACTCATGAAGCTCTTGCTAATTAGCTGATGAATTGAATTAGGTTTGTTTAAGGAGGAACACTAAATTCTGCCATGCTGTTGCCTGCTAGGTCTAGAGTCTGACACATGCTGTAAGATCTATGGGAAGCATATAAAATAAAAAAATAATAATAGGGCCATAAATGGAACTTTGGGGCACCCCACAGATAACATCGCTTAAAATTATACACTGACGTACATAACAGGTTGCTTATATTTGGTAATTATCCTTCAGCCCAAGGATAGAATCACCCAACTCTTAACTTCTTCTTTTCTACTTATGCTGTGTAGGATGGTGATCATTCAATAGTTTGGGTATAGCTGAAGGTGTAGTCAGAGCTCAAGGTTTGTTTGAGATGGGAAAAACTCCTCACTGATGAAAAAACTATACAGCCTTAAAAGATATGGTTTTTCAAGGGTTCTATATAGAACCATATAGAACCATGATGCTATATAAAACCCAAATGTTTTTTTTCCTGGAGCAAGCGTTCTTCAGATTGATGATGAATGTGCTGTAGGTGGTTCTTTACAGAGCCTTGATGAAAATTGTTCTATATAAAGGGTTGTGCTATTGTTACAATATTATTGTACACTCTTAAAAGAGATGGTTCAAGTGTTCTTTAGTAAAGAAAATGTTTCTATGTAGAACTATGACCACTCAAAGAACTCAAAGGCTTCCTTTCATAGTGAAAGGATTCTTCAGATTGATGAGGAATGTACTGTAGATGGTTCTATACAGAACCTGTCTGAGTGGCAATATAGCTCCAAAAAGGGTTCTGCTTTTGTTACGATATCAAGCTTGTAATAATAGAGGAACCTGTTTTGGTGTGATATTATTAAGAACAATTTTCTGAAAGGGTTCTTTGAGTGTTCATGGTTGTATATAGAACCGTTTACTAAAGAACCTTTGAAGAACCATCTCTTTTAAGAGTGTACATAAAATGTTATAGATGTTGAAATTCACAGATTATTTTTAAATATCCACACATCCAAACTAAGAACCATTAAGGAATTTCCATTTTTAAGAGCCGGTGTTTGCAGGCCTCGTGTGGTTTTGTGGGAGAGGTGTGTTCTGACTCTCTACAGGCAGGCTGATGGAATTCACCGTGTGTGATCATTCGGCTTTTCCGGCAAAGAATCAGGTGCAGATTTACAGCCTGTGAAAGATTACGCCTGAACTGGAGCTGAAGTTGTACCTACTAAAAATCTGCTGCCCCGCTGCTATTAATACTGTGACGGTGATCAAAATTGATTTCGGCTGCCACTGAGCTATGCAGGATTAGAGGCCGTGTGCATGTGCGAGGGAGAAAGAGTGCGCACCAGCAGGAACATGCACGCCGTGCGAGTGCACACTGGAAATGAAATCTGCTGTTGCAGCACCACATGTATTGCAAACTTGCAGAAAGATGGACCTGCGCAGTCTGCGATCTTTTCTACTGATTTAACATTAAACAGATGTGCTATACGCGTAAGATGATTCATGCGCACTGTTGTGAATGCATGATGTGTGCAAGAATTAGGAAAGCCAATGGAGCATAACTAAAACTCTCAAGACAGCAGATGGCAACGCAACCTGACCATGTCAGGCGTTTTGAGAGTTACAGGTTGCCAAAATTTCAGAAGGGACGTGGTTCAAATGTACTGGCTGTTCAGAATAGCAGCTTTAATGGAGCTCTGTGCTGAGATGGGGATCGTTTTGCCAGCACAGGAGTATCCGTGTGTCTGAATTAATGCACAGATTGCTGCTGCAGCCCTTTGTTACTCTGTATTTCAGGCTCTGATTGAAAAGCGTGCATAGACATGGTACTTTTGAATATGCAGACACTGTTGTATTCTTTCCCACGTCCAGAAGCAGGACTCTTGGCTGTGGCAGAAGGTTCCTAAACAGCCTGATAATTGCCAAAATGTTTCATAAATGGATAATCTGCATCTTCTGTAATCTGTATCTGTTTCTGAGGGGAAATTCCCTTTGAGGAACGCTGGCCTTGTTCCAAAGGCTTCACTCATAATTAGGCCTCGCATTTATTTGCATTTTTTGTAGCAGCGAAGGAACATAAATGCAAAATGCACACATCTCTCAGCTAATGAGCTCACTGTCTGTCAAAGGCTTGAATAGGCAACCTTTCTGTTCTAATGCCGCACTTTTCATGGGCAGATGATAGGATAGCTTTAGCTTTACCCAAGAGAAAGACAGAATGTAATAGGCCTGAATCAGAGAGGTGTAGGGCAGGAAGAGAGCTAAAATGGGACACAACATGCATGGTGTAGGTAGGGGGAACTGAAGCCCAAAGCACAGCATTATCAGACCCTCGTGAACCTCCATGTGACTCTTTAAGCTAAACACAATCAGAAAATGATGTATAACAGTATAGGAGAGTTAGGGTGGAGCCTTTCTGTGCTTCCATCTTCTGTCCGTGTCACTGGGAAGACGTATAAATACAAATAGTGTGAAATTGGGTGCACTATCATGTCATGAGGTACATTATGCAGTGGAACCTTGGTTATCATTTGGCCTGGTTATCGTACAATTCGGTTATCGTCTACTTTTTTTGGTCACAATTATCGTTTATCTGCCTAGTTTTTGCCATTAATTTTGTGAAAACAAAGCATCCGCCCACACATTCATCACTCGCCCACGTTTGTTGTTCATTCAAACTAAAACTCTCCGGACTAAAGCGATGCCGCACATCGCTACCGCCTGAAAACGGGTGCGAAAACAATTGGTGTCCGATAACCCCGAGAACAGGTGTACAAATAACAAAGGCAGCTGGCTGGACCACCCTGGCACACTCTAAAATAGAGCATTAACCTGTAAGAGTGATGTTAAATGATAATTTATCCATTTCATTAGTCATTTGTATGTATTTCTCATTGTGTTCTGTATGTAAAACTATAGTTATTCTATATTAAATGTATTTTTGTTAATATTTTGGAATGGATTAATTGCATTTACATGATTTCTTATGAGAAATATTGCATCAGTTATCATTTGTTTCTAGAGGCTAGAGGGGTAAAGCATTTAATTGTGGAGCAATGGAACTTTTTTCTGCTCCATCCAGTACTATTGGGAAGAGGTGCAACATTCCGACCTCACTAAAGCTTTTAAAACCATCTTTGGACAGTAGAGACAGTGGAAACAAAAGCAGGATAAACTCTTATATAATGCCCTTGAGTTAGGAAGTGAATCATAATTATTTTATATGGCAGCTAATATTTTCTAATCATGAAAGACATCTGTAAGGTTGCTGGTCTTGTCCTTTATAGGCCTGAGATGTAAAAAGCTGCACTGAGAAGAAGAAGAATATTGATTGTTAGGACAGAGCACGCATACAGTCAAATATCAATGCAGAGTTGTGAAAAATTGCAATTAAGTGATTAATTAAAATATCAACACAGGTCTCGAGCTCAGAGGAAGAGAGGGAGGGTAAGCGAGCCATGCAACCCTATCCACTGAAGCCCACAGAGTGCAGTATTGATCTGCTAGCATGCACATGTCTGCACTTTCTCTGCTTTCTTCTTCAGATACGGTGCCACGAAGGAAACACTGCAGTGTTTATTCACAGCAGTTTGTGTCTGCATAGTGGAGGAGGGGCATTTAAAGGGAATGGAGGAAGAAAGAAAGAAGGAGCTCTGATTTTTTTTAGGAAAAAAGAGCAAGGAAAGGAGGGGAGTAGGGAGGAGTGGAAGAAAACCTCTCAATCAGACACTCGCTCATCCATCCGCATGCTCCCAGTAGGAGGCCTTTCCTGCTGTGCGTCTAGTAATAGAGGGATGGAGGGAGCTTGAGGAAGAGGAAGGTATGAGGATGGGAGGATAGAGAAAGAGAAACATAAACAAAATACTCAGAGTATGGACCATACAGACAAAATAGACTAATTACGATCCGGGGTGTAAATGACAGTATGCTTTACTGAGGTTGCTGTGGATGTTGTCAGTACTTATTTTACAGTATTTTCCCACTTAATCTCAAAGGAATCAATCACCGGTACCTTTTTGCTGCTTTGTAACTGGAGCTGTGAGGATAATGTTGATAACAAACGCTAGATCTCAATAGTCACTTAAGTAGCCCAGTCGCTTCTGTCATAAACATCACCAAAACGTCTCTCAATCTGCTTACACCTCACACAGAGCTTAATTAAGGTCTCAGAGACTAGTTAGTGTGGTTTAGGACACATCAAAAGCTTCAAAATGTGACAAAAACTAGCCATCTTAGACTATTGACCCAGAATAGGAAGTGCTGGTCTAGGGTAATGTGTCTTTACACCACACAGACTAGTCTGCAAATCATTAATTAAGCTCTTAAGGTTTGAGGGGACGGAAAGATGTATTAGGGATGACGATTGGAATGTTTAGGTGACTATTGAGTCATCGGGGAATAATGACACCTTGCCTCATCACCCAACCCCCTTTTTGGGATTGCAGTATGTTTTGCAACATATTAAAATCCACTGAGAGAGCAAGCAAGAGTGAAATAAACAAAGAAAGAAAGAAAAAAAGGGGGAACACTGAGTACTGCCAGCTAGCTAACACTGTGATATTCATCCCAATGCATGATTCATGATATGATGGATCATTACATCAATTAGATCAGATCTCATATTTATTCTGATTTTATCTCTACAAAAAAAGGCACATCAACAATAGAAGTGGTGGTTTGCAAGGTTTTTTGTGGAGAATTGTAAAAATTGGTGGTTTGGTTTTGTGTGTTTAAATCCACTAGATGAGCTGTACAATATCTTCAGCCATTGGACTCTTCCATCATAATGTAAAGAAGTGCACACTCCTGACAATTTTCTTAAATTTGATTTAAAAATGGAGTATATTACCTTGATTACAGTGTCATAATATATCACAATATATTGAACCTGTGACTGTACTGCCACTGTGACTGCGTCCCTGGCCCCACCTCTGCCCTGTCGCATGCTGTTTGTTTACGTTTCCCTGTGTCCTGCATTGTCTCCATGTGCCTGTCGCCATTCGCTTCTGTTTACCTGTTTTGTCCACATCATGTCTTGTTTAATTCACAGCCCTATTTGTTTGTTTTTGTCTCAGCTTCTGTGTTAATGTCACGTTTTTGGAATCCCGTTGTCTTCTCCACCTCAGCCACAGCTACACTGACAGAACCATAACCTTTGTGTCATAATATGTACGTATCCCCACGTTCTAGACAATAAAAAGCCCTAGTAGCTGTTGGAATTTAAGAGGCACTTCACTTACATTGACTCAATTATAGCATTTGAAATTGATTTAGCCATGTATTTTTGCCCTTTGCTCACCCCACTTATCAGAAACACTCATCTCGATCACAACACACAGCTTTAGAGATGAATGTAGCCTTATGCAATATCAAAATTGCAGTATTGATACTGGCCATTATTGCAAAATTGATTAATAAACAATATATTGAGCAGTCCTGGAGGAGAATGTGACGGAGAGAAAGAGGCAGAGATGACAGAGAAGGAAAGAGATTGCCAGGCAGATAGAAGATGAGGTGAAAGTGATGACAGCAGAGGCGGATTGACAAAGAGATGAATTGATAGGTGAAGGAGAGAGGAAAAGAGAGATGGAGGAAATGATAGTAGGGTAGTTGTGGAGACTAGAGAGGAGAAGGCTGGGGTGGTATGGGAGAAGGGATTGATTTCATCATGCTGTATGAGCTAAGCTGGGGGTGGGGGTTTCTGGTTGCATGCAATTGAAGGGCACAATCTTGTCTCTGCCATGCCTCATACACCATCGAGAGCATCAGCTAACCCACATGGTGTGCGTATGTGTCCTTAACTCTTTGCGGTGTCCAGAATTGCAGAGAACAAAAAGAATTTGCTTTTGTTTCTGAGGTTTTCACAGCAGTGTCTGTCATAAGCGAGTCTGTTTGAGAATCGTTGAGAAGCAGCTTGACACAGGGCTTGTGGTGGTTTAGACCGTTATCATGGTGTACATGAGCTACCAAAATATTGACACATTTCAGTATAACGACAGTATGTATTGTTATACCGTATTCAATATTGTATATTATAATATTGTAATAATAATAAAAATTCAATATTAGTTTTAAATCTAAAGTTTACCTGTAAATATTGATGGCAGCAATGGTGACAAAATTTTGATTTCAGAGGTGGGGGACACACAACTGGCCTGAGTTGGGGGGGTGGGCTTGAACATAAATTAAATGATTGTTAATTGTTAATAAATATGAATAAATCAGTAATAAAATATTAATGTATTAATAATTAAAACTATATTAAGTTGTTATTAATAACAAAAATAATAATAATTATTAATAGAAAATGAGTAAATATTAATAAATTATTCAACCAAACATTTAATAAAACTCAAACTCACAGTTCACTGTGTTTTCTAGTAGTTCTTGTAGTTTTTTGTTGTTGCTTTAACATTCACTATTCTCTTTGTGGTGTGACTGGTTGTAGAGCATGTAGCATAAAATTATTACCCAATTCTGTTTCACCTTGTTAGTCAACTTCACTCCAACTCATTACCACCAATTTTACACTTTTATTTTTGGAATATATGGTCAATGTACCTCATTTACATAAAATTATACTTCATTTTTGTGTAAAAATAAGCAGTTAATACGGGTAAGGGCTCTCCGCCAATGATAGCATCACCAAACCTAGCTAACAACTAAACCAAAAATTGCTACATATCACAGTGCATTCAATTATAACACATGTATCATATTATCACATGCACAGCCATGCTAACATTAGTCTGCCTTTACTGTTTTTATCAAATCTACTTTCAGAGATATGTAACCATATCAGAAACTACCTAAGTAAGTCTATTTGAGATTATTGTGCAATTCAACCCAGTTTGCTTCAAGATTTAGGCATACTTGTGGTGGAGGCTAATTCAGAGGAATACACTTTCATTAGCCTTGTAGCTCCTGTGTGAGACTTAAGAAGCAAACATCAGACAGCATGTCTTAGCTGATGAGTGGGCTGTCAGTATAAAGGAGAAGTTTAGCTTTGTTCACATTTGAGCACAACTTCTGTCGATGTACATTGATTGGTTGACATATTTCCTGTTTTTTGTTGTAAAACGGTAGAACAATAACAATCCGGCAAAACATTACACAGGTTATATTGTGATACTGTAAACAAGGAAGTATATTACTGTATTTAAAAAAAATAATCGTGCTTTAACTGTTTGCATGCTGTGTCCACAGTATCGCAGTATTAATATTAGCAGTGCTTGTTTATGTTAGCCTGGAAGAGTCTAATGACTGAGAGAGGTGACAACACTGCCATCTAATGGGTGTAATTTTAAACACAACACAAAATGACCTGCCAATCTTTACATCTAAGTGTTTGGTGCCCTTAAATGTGTTTTCTTTGTTTACTCTGCAGCTATGAGGCTTATGTACATAAGCAATGGCAGCTTATGCATGACCAGAGGTACCAAACATACCACTAAAATAGTGAAGTGTTATATATTTCAGGTTGTTGAGGCAGTTGTGCTACACTCTTAAAAACAGGTGGTTTTTGAAGGGTTCTTTAGTAAAGAAAATGGTTCTATATAGAATCGTGAACACTCTGGTTCTTTGCAGGTGAAAGAGATCTTCAGATTGATGAGGAATGTGCTGTGAATGGTTCTATATAACACCATATAAGTGTTCCTCTGTTATTACAAGCTTCACATCTACAGCAGAACCCTTTTGGGGGCTATATAGAACCATACACAGCACATTCCTCATCAATCTGAAGATCTTTTTCACCATGGAAATAACCCTTTATCCATGAGAAGGGTTCTTTGATTGTTCATAGTTCTATTTATAACCATTTTCTGGACTAAAGAACCATTGAAGATCCATCTTTTTAAGAGTGTAGCTCTCAGTATTATGAAGATTTGTGTGTGTAACACTCGAAAGCCAGCAGGCTGTGTCATCATTTGTGAATGGACATCTCTGCTCTGTAGAAGTGGGGCATGAACACTGCTCTTTGTTGGTGTGTGTGTGTGTGTGTTGGTGTGTGTGTGTGTTGGTGTGTTGGTGTGTGTGTGTGTTGGTGTGTGTGTGTGTGTGTGAATGCAGTGCTGGTCCTGTGGATGTGCAGAGAGTGCCAGCCTGTAAGTGATCTGTTCTCTTACAGTAGTAACCATTAAACACTGACTGCAGCTGGTCTCTCAGACCAGGGCTTTTATTATTGTTACTGGTCATATACAGCAGAGGCCATAAAAAAGGTACAGTGACAGGACAGTTTAGTAGCATCTTTTAATTCAAGATGAATTAAATTAATTAAATTTCAATTAATTTGTTGAATTACATTTTTCATATATAGTCATGTTCCGTTTAGGAGGAGGGTTTGATAATGACTGGTTTTTATATTTATATATATATATACAAACCGGATTCCAAAAAAGTTGGGACACTAAACAAATTGTGAATAAAAACTGAATGCAATGATGTGGAGGTGCCAACATCTATTTTATTCAGAATAGAACACAAATCACAGCTCAAAAGTTTAAACTGAGAGAATGTATCATTTTAAGGGAAAAATATGTTGTTTCAAAATTTCATGGCGTCAACAAATCCCAAAAAAGTTGGGACAAGGCCATTTTTACCACTGTGTGGCATCCCTTCTTCTTACAACACTGAACAGACGTCTGGGGACAGAGGAGACCAGTTTCTCAAGTTTAGAAATAGGAATGCTCTCCCATTCATGTCTAATACAAGCCTCTAACTGTTCAATAGTCTTGGGCCTTCTTTGTCGCTCTGTTCTCTATAGGTGAAAGATCTGGACTGCAGGCTGGCCATTTCAGTACCTGGATCCTTCTCCTACGTAGCCATGATGTTGTGATTGCTGCAGAATGTGGTCTGGTATTATCTTGTTGAAATGCAGGTCATGTTATGCACAGTTGATGATAACTTAAAAGTCTTTGCTATTTTACGCTGGGTAACACCATTCTGATATTGCTGCACTAACTTTCTGCACAACAATGGTGGAATTGGTGATCCTCTTACCATCTTGGCTTCAGAGAGACACTGACACTCTGAGAAGCTCTTAGTCTTACCACAATGGGTCGCATTTTATCGTTTCTGAAAATTCAATAGTAGTTGACACGTATTGTACTGGAC